>JAGGAR010008006.1:0-91716 GCA_017657315.1 Termitomyces sp. K1Ag | reverse complement strand
GTCCCTTCATCCCAGCCCTTGTTTCTTCATCCCAGCCCTTGTCCCCCCTTGTCCCTTCATCCCAGCCCTTGTCCCTTCATCCCAGCCCTTGTCCCTTTATCCCAGCCCTTGTCCCTTCATCTCTTATTCAATCCTTAAAATTTTGAACCCTAATTCTGCCCTAGACCTGTTTTTTTTTCTTTAGATAACCCTAAACCTAAGGACGCCACTGTTCCTCCCCAATCATCATCGTCTCAGCAAAATTCCCGATACAATTAATATTGAGGGTCGAGGGAGTTTGTGGCATTAGACTGATAAGGGGCAGGGGCAGGGATAGGGACAGTGGGAATGGTGGGGATCTTTCAGTAGCCCTCGATTGATACATGACCATCACATTCTTAGTGTATTCAAATCAGTAACGGATCTCGTGATTAGACTGCGGACACTTTTCTTCATTACATACTTACTGTACCTTACTGTAGATTAATCATTATCTTCAAGTGTCCAAGTAATACATGTACCATTCGCTGACAACACCACAGGATTTCAATTCATGTCCAGAAGAACGTTAACGTGTTGAAGCGCGTTGCTGCAGAGCGTGGAGTTCGTGACGGAGGCCAAACAACGTCTTTGGCGAGTCTGCATTTTGTTCATCTAGGGGAGGGAATCGTAGAGGTCTCAGGAAAGGCAGTATGAACGCGTCAAAAGTGTCACTTACGTCGAGGAGCCCATTCAACTTCAGATGCCCCTATACCTGACCGTACAACCACGCCCCCATCAGAATGTTCACGTAGGTTAAGAATTAGCCTTGACACCATGAGGTTCGTAACTCTAAGGGCGAGAAGACGTAATTCATGAACTAAAGGACGAAGATATATAAAACTCACAAGGTACTGAAGCTCGCGTTGATAGCCTTGATATCTGGCTATTTAGTAGAGTGGGTCGGTTACTTGTCCGCATAGATGTCGGAGCAACTTACAGGTGCGAGCTCAATCTAACGTCAGAACTCTTGCGCGAAGATTTCTAGTGACCGCTCACCATAAATATAAGAACCGTGACAAGATTGGCAACAAATATAACAGCGAAATACAGTATTCCTGGTTGGTGCTAAGAATCAATAGCTGCATGATTGAATGAGCACAAAAGCGCACCATCGCGAAGTATGCGATCCAACAGAGTCTCTTCAGGACCATGCCGTAGGCGGTTTTGCTGCAACACGCGATAGACAGTCGCAAAGAAGATGACAGAGTCTATGAAGGCATCGTCAATGTGACGGACAAATGTGTGATTTGTGATAACATGTACCGAAAGCCAGTTCCGCTATCCACGTGAAGGCGAATCGTCTGGTTTACTCAATAAACGATTTCAACTCGAAAGATACGAACACCTACATATGTGTCCTTCCGACTAAAATACAGCCAACGAGACCTATGCAGAAGAATCGTCTTTAGATCAAGGGTCACTCGCGATGGTGATCACGCACCTTCCGGAAGCTCGAGGCTCGTTCCGTCAGTGAAAGACCACTGTTATCGGATATTGAACATTAAAGTCGAATAATCAAGAAGAAATGGTGCACAATCTTAATGGCTAGTTCCGCCAGAAGGATGATGCCGCCTAATACAGCTATTGTGAAGCTCCGAGAGTATATCGCGTACAGTCTCAGGATGAAGATGACTGAAGAACCGCCTCGGCAAATGAGATATGTAGCAGTGACGAACGAACATACCTCCGATTGTGAACGACGTCACCACCTTGAGAGCCTCCGGGAACAATACATAACAGTCACAGACGGACTTGCTCCATGGATCGTGGAATGCTAAACAGTTTCAGCGACCAAAAGTCGCGATAAAATAGAAATGAGACTTGCAGACGATGATAACGATGTATCCCAGTGGCGAAAGATAACGATTCTGATTTCACTTTGAGTGACGATAGATGAATGGAGTAATCTCACTCACCAGGGCCCATAATATCGTCATAGGCGTATACGGCCTTAGCCATATCTTTTCTACCTCATCGCCCATTGTGATGACCATGTCATAGAACAACATAACTAAAACTGTGTGATGGGACTCCAAGATAAAGAATTGATCAACTGATGCACCAACCACACGCAGCGAGAGAGAACATTTTCGCTGCCATCCTGAATGGTGTCATGTGAGTGATTATGGAGAAAGTCATGGAAGGGACGCACAAATGGCTGGCAGTGCTCGCGAGCTCTGAAGCACTGAGTGCACCGGACATGATAGTAACGAGATAAAGAGGGCTCGCTTGGGCATCCAGGCGAAAAATCATTCAGGACCATTTATAAGTGACATAGGTGACATAATGGCATGGAAAGAAACTGTCACACACGCGTCAAAATCAATCACTCGCGGCAAGCTTAAATTCGGTTAAAACTTAAGGCACAACGAGGAAGTGCGGAAATTCTGAAGGACTCTTATCAAAGTAAGTATGTACCATCCAGAGTCGTCTCATAGCCCCGCGGCCATCCATTTGCAGGCAAGACACTCTATAGTGATCTGAACCAAGAGGTAACAACTTACAAAAGTTCCACGTATCAAGTCCATTCACGGATGGGAATGAGACGATATTCAGAGACGTAGAAGCGTTACCTGATGTAATGGTTTTCGTGTTCTCTTACATATGTACATGTACTTATTGCTCACAGAAAAGAGAAAGAGACAGACCGGATCAAATGGTCGTGAACAATGAACATGCATCATGTCGATTGCCGACGTTAGCCGAGCCTTGAAAACATATGTATGTATGTATCGAAGAGCAGCGAAGTTATGGCCAATCGTCGACAATGGTAATGGAATGTGTAATTTTTGATTTGAGTGGCACGAAACAGGCGGAATGTTTGTAATGAAAGCAGAACAGATGACTTGAGCCAAGAATACTCTTGTTTAGAACGATGCCAGATCCAGAGTCATCACAATCTCATACAATAAACGGGTGCAGTTATCCTTAACCGGGTAATACTGTGAACCGCTTCACTTCGTAACAGAAAATTTGTATGTCGAGCTCCATTTGAAGTCTCTTTCCGGATCATCTGATTCGTCATGCTTGTGAGCGATGGATATGAATTGTCACCATGGAAAACTCTCACAGATCTGATCCACACCCCATTCAGGTGTGTTGATTGCGTCAATATATCCCTCTTGTTCAATGGCTACTGCAGACCATCTGCCATAGGTGAGACCAGGCCCACCGTGAACTGCTTTGCGAGTAGTATTAAGCCAAAAGGAGGTATACACTTGAACCGCTGGTTGATCCGTAGAGATATCGACCCTGAGGCAGCCGCCGCATCAGTTGATAGTTAAAATAGATGAGTTGTACAAGACTCTGCCGACCTAATACCAGAGATGTCGCTCCAGAGCGAAGTTCCAATCTTGTTGCTTTCATCGTTGTCGTACACCCAAGCATGATCATAACCTTGACAGCCTGTGAAAAGTTCAAGGTGAAGGCCGGCGGAGCAGAGAAGGGAACCGACCAGGACCACATAAATTGATAGTGTCATTCCAACGAGCCCCGATCTTCTGTTCTCTTCTAAAATCAAACGGCGTTCCTTCAACTTGGATGAAGTCACCGGTCGGAATGGCTATACTATCGACAGCAATGACTTTCGAAGAATCAACTTGCAGGTGATGTCCGAGAATGTCGTTAACACCATCTTGGAAAGCGTCCAGATTCCTTGGAAGTTATCGATTTACGACATACATACGTCAAAATTCGAGATAACTCACCAATAGATGTGTTGTGTGAGCATGATGGGAGTCTATGGCAGTTCTCGTCATTCACATTGTAACCATTAACGTATTGGCGCATTTTTCACCTTCTGTGTGGCCGTCGCGTAAACTTCAGTTTTCAAAACACCACCATCGCTAACTGTATGAGTAGCCTATAATCAACAATGGTCAATGCACGAGGTAGGGTACTTGGGTGAAAATCGACTTACGTATGCCGTAACATTCCCAGGAAAGCCTTCGTCTGCAGCATCAAGATGTTTGTATGTGACACTTGTCGGTGTTTTGGAGACGATTGTCCAGTTTCGTCTATCCCAGCCGTAAATACCACCGTGAAGAGTGACCTAACGTTATATCTTGACGTTAGCTTCGACATGGAATCAGGCTTGAAAGGTTTGACCTGTCCTACAAGCGCCTTCAATTCAGGTTGTGATTCAACAAGTAGATATGCAATGAGCTCACCGCTATTTAGGGGGATGTGATAAACATTGGGGCCGTCTGGTTGAGGATCTTTCGTGATCGGAATCGAGAACGTGCCTCCAAAGCCCAGACGTCAACAAGGTTCAATGCTGAAGATAGAAAGAGGGTTACCATTCTTGATGCGATTCGCGTATCTGGCGAGTCGTATTTGATCAATTCCGACAAACGAGACTTTCAAAATTTCATACTTACCGACCGACGATGGGGTTGAACACCGGATGATCCGGATCAGTCAAGAGACGAGTCTGAGAAGTCATACAACCCTATATTGAGAACAAAAAAGAACTAGATTGGGAGCACGTACATTATCATCATATCCAAGAATCACATCTCTCGCATTTCCGTACTTATCCTTGACCCAGAGTTCAGTCATCGTAGCACCAAAAGATACAAACTTTGCTGTAATGGACCCATCCGGTGCCGACAAGGTCGTCACATCAAAGGGCTTACGAGATGATAAGTCGATAGAACGGAAACATTGGGGTTGAGTAACTCACCCATGACGAAGTAGACCGGCCCAAAGACAGCAAGCTGCTCAACACAACGAGATGGAAAAGCATGGTAAAAGGAGACGAGCCCCTCTCTTGGTTACTCGTCTTATATATAACTTGAAGCATCCGATTTAAATCCTGCTTTTTACCTATTAGCTAACACGTACATGTAAGACTCAACTCTACCTATTTTTGGTCACTTGACTGAGTGTTCACTGTTCGCGAATCTTTGGCAGCAGAATCAGAGGATTCTCTTTCACTGACACTCCTTTACGCGGAAACTATAGACATCGTTTCATGGACCACGGGTCCTAGAAAGAGCATGCCCTGCACTGTCACGAGTATCCGGATTATTCGCGGTTATATAGGAAGTCCAATTTCCAGTAGTGGCGTGCTTTGCGGCCCAGAATCGCCGTGGATTGCATAGGAGATGTTTGATGAGTTAGATCAATGTAGTTGAGTGTAAGATAAGTCATATGGTTGACAGCATCTTAATGAACTGAAAGAATCGATGTACAGTATGTGAAGTTTCTAGCGGACGAGGTTGGGCGAGGTCATGACTTCAACAAAATTTCTCGTTCGACGGAATTTGCCGAAGTCTTGATCCAACGTTGAAGCGTTCAAGACCGAGCCTTATCGTGACTATCTGCTATCCTCACTCCTCCACGATAACATCTGCAGCTCGATATCCTTCTTTTACGCATGTCCAATCACAAATATGGCCCGTAATCAATCGGAGGTATCCGCCTCATATAGCTGACAAGAAACTTGAAAGTCACAGTCATTCATGTAGAGCACTCACACGACAATTGCTCAACGTCCTTTGATCTCTTCGTGTCCTAGTCATCCGGTCGAAGGAAATGTAAATCTTCAAGATGCTTGACTGTCTGCATCTCGACCTCTCAGTGACTCAGTGACCTCGAGCTTCGTCTTTAATCATCCGAGTCCAGTCCTACGTTAGAGTCTCCGTCCAGGATTACTCGGCCAGTGCGTGCCTCACTTTATCGCCAGTCGATCACTTTGAGTATCTCAGTACGAGGCGCCTTTTCGGTGACGTTTGACCCGCAATCCGAGATAATCATGAGCCGATTGGTCGTGGCGGCATGACGAATAAATCAGTTCTACGAATCCGTTGTCTCTTTCGAATACACTATAGATAAATCTATCATCGAGGTAGAGATGCCACGTCTAATTTTGGTCCGGCTTGAAAACGTTTGATATCATTTGTTCAAGGCAAGTCCCTTCGACTGTAATCCTTGGGATAGCGTTTGTTCTCTTGTCAATCGTCTACTTCTTAATCATTGATTTCGCAGGACTTGTCCAGTTGTAATGGAGGACCTTCATACCATCAGCATACAAGGACTCGATTGACGATACTACAAGAAAGGAAGCCATCTATCGTCAGTAAGCCCGCGTGGTTCCTGAGGATGTCCTTGGTATAGACGATGATCGATGAGGTTGTGGGTTATCCCACTTAGTCAGGAACACAGAGAATATTTGAGGAACGGGGCTATCGCAGGGAACTCCGTGACCCCCATAAAAGAGTTGCACCTTGCCACGCAATATATTTGGTATCATCATTATCCATATGCATCATTCTTTTCTCTTGTCAGTCTGAACTCTAACCGCACGAACCACCTTATTTAACCAGCTGTTCTTGGAATCACTTGCACTCAAGTATAACCCATCATGTCGTCCGGCCTCTTACCCCTCAACACGTCCCAAACCCCACCGACTTCGTTCCCATTCTCCTTTTCAATCCCTCCTGATACCGATCTCTGGCTTAAACCCGCGCCAATCGACGGCCCGCCCTCCTCTCTTCCCATAAACTTGAACAATCAACCAACATTCTACGCCTCTGTATCACTGTCGTCCTTCATCCGCGCCACGACGACGATATCGTTCCTGCCTACAGTCGTATACGGCGGCGACCAAACGGGCTTGGTGCTCCTTTTTCCACGCGACAAGAGCAAATGGATCAAAGGCGGATTGGAATACGTAGATGTGACGTTGAAGCGAAGCGTGGTTGTCACGACTGGAGAAGAACGTGGTGCGGATTTTAGCATAGCGCCTCCCGTGGATGGGACATCCGACCCTACGGGACGCGTACGTACGGTCGTGGAGTTTGAGCGGGAAGAGGAAGGCACGGGAGCGAGTTTGCTTGTTAAAGTCAGCGGGGAGGTGGTGAGAGAGGTAACGTGGGTTTTTGCTGCGTCGCAAGATCGTGACGAGGAGATGTGGATTGGGTTTTTCGGAGCGCGGCCTGTGATACCAGATGTGGGAGGTGGGTTTGAGGTTCAGGTTGAAGATTGGGATTTAGTTGTGAAGAACGGAACTTGAGGGGGAGAGTAGTGGGAATTGGTTGTGAGTCTTCAAGTCATCAATCGCGTAGTATAGAAAACCTGATGCAGTATCGTCAATAGACTTTATGTTCCGCGATCGGAGTGGCAGTGAAAGTACATATGATCCCGAATCAGACACACTCAAACTTCCTTTCTTAGTGCAAGTTAGAGCCCCTTGAGAAATACCGGATGATCCAGACTGGATATTGAAGAGTCTCAAGAACTAGTCGGTCAGAGGACGTGAATAGGAGACTTGCGGACGCCATACGGATGTCAATGGGTACTACGAGTTGCGTAACTCGGGGATTTACAGATACCTGACAACGAACCATGTCGTTCTCCGCCACTTGAATTCTCCGAGGATCCAGAGGCATCGAGCATGAGAGCTGTTAAGACCATGTTCAGCCGAAGTACAAAGTAGTACTGAGTCTAGGGTAGTACCCGCTGAGCAGGCGGAGCAGACCCTCGACCGGTGCTAGAAATGTCCTTTCAAGAAGTCCACAATATGAGGACAGAATGATAGAAACGTCTCCTGTCCAACCTGGCTCCACCTCCACGATGGCTCCTGAGAACAGAATGATAAAAAACGACGTCTCCTATCCAATCTGGCTCCACCATCACGTTGGCTCGACGATTGATAGATTGTGGCGACGAGTTGGACAGTTGAAATCGCTCCGACGAAGGTAGACAAGCTAAGCCGTAACAGACAGCAATGGATAATGTCAAAGAAAGGATCATGATCAGTAAGTTTGAAGGGGCAAGATCATGATATATAAAAAAAACCTGGCTGCCGACGGTAGGCGGTCAAAGATCGGTGAAGTCGGCGATCGTGATTGCCGGGAACAACATCATGGAAACACGGCGGAGAGAGCGACGTACAGGGAGCGCGAGAGAACGACGTAAAGAGTGCGCGAAAGAATGAGTGAGAGCGAGATGATGGAGGTACCACCCTGGCCAAGGACATGTGACCGTGACGCGAACGCATCCCGTTCTGCGGACTTTCAAGTTCACTCCTTACACCGATACTCACCGGTCCAGTGCGTACGCGTCACCTCGCCCTGTTAACATCCAATTCTCTGGTGAATACTAAGTACTTCTTCCGCCACATTATTCGATATCAGACTTCTAAGTTCTGGAACGCAGGAGGCGAATCAATACGAGAACTCCAGGATGTTCCGAGTCCGTTGCCTCGCCTTAGGCCTTAGGCTTTAGGATATCCATCTGTAGGTCTTCTGTATCCAGGCCGCCCAGGCCTTGTGATCTGATTGGACTGGCACCAGGTATTCGCCTCCTCGTTCATCGATCATCCTTGCCGTCCAACACTGTCATCACGAAGCCAACGGCCAGTGTCGGATGAGATTGATATCCCTTTCTGTGGAGTCGTTTTACTTACCCCTTACGTATGGCTAGAGACACCTATATATATATAACCATGACTTTTTCGCTCCCTTTGAATCCATACCTACCAGCGAAGCGCCCCTTCGAAAAAAATGTCTGCTCCTTATAACTCCCAGCAACCCGTCTTCCAGCAGCCCATCGCATCCCAGGGCATGGTCGTCAACCCGCGGAACTCGCTCAACAAGCCTGATATCGAGGGTAAAGGCAGAGAATGGAGCCACGATCTATGCGCCTGCACCAGCGTTGGAACGTGTAAGCTTTTCAAGCCGCCGCTTCTTGGGGTTCAACCTCTATCTTAATTAACCACAATCTATGCGCAGGCTGTCTAGCATGGTGCTTGCCCTGTATCGTATACGGTTCTAATAAGGAACGACTCAGCTACCTCGAACGCAACGGCACACCCGACCCAGATCGTGGAGGTGTGTGCAACAGCCATTGCTTCCTCTATGGCCTCATCGGCGTGTGTCTCGGTGTCGGATGTATCTTGCAGGTGAGTAGAACACTACGCCCGATATCGCTATTCCATCTTAGTCGATCTAGATCGGCAATCGTGGGCACATTCGCAGTCGCTACGACATCAAGGGAGGAGGTTGTAACGATTGCTTGACCTCTTGTTTCTGTAGTCCTTGCGCACTCACACAGGAAGAGGCGGAAATCGAATTGGAGGAAAAGGCCTTGGATCAACAACAAGGTGGTTACCAGAAGGCTTAAAAGATTGTACCTTTGTGTATTGTACCCACACACATTCCTTCATCGTTCTCTGTATAGTACGATCACTTCTGCGACGTTCTGTCTCTGTTGCGCTCTTCTTTCTCTGTAGCCATATTCGTATCTGTCTACATAAAATTTTAACCGCGTTCAAAGATTAAATTGATTGCAGGGCAGCCTACATATCTGGTATGACATGGGGTAGGGGTGACTTCTCCTCTAAGGCTCGGATTCAGACAACTGGCCATTGGACAGTGAGGGATGTGGAAGTCGAATAGCAAATGCTATAAAGGTCTAGTATAGGTTTCGGGCTGCTCAGCCGTAGGTAGCTCATACTTACCAAAAGCAGAACAATCAAGGTCTGTTCGAAATTGGTAGATGGATAAGGAAACTGCGTACCAAGTGCTCTATATTCAACTGTCTCGACGAACTTTGCTTGTACCCGCCCCGGAACCAGAGTCCAATTCTGATATGCGCAACGGGTTTCCCTTCAGCAGATGTCCCGGCTTTTGTCGTAACAAACGGAGATGACATGTTCCGCTGGAAGAGAACTTATGAAATGAGCGCAATGATGGTTGAAGTATGTATGTACTTTGTGATGCTAACAACCAGGAGTCTGACTGGATAGTTCAGCGGATGGCTGGAAAAAGCGACGTTCTTAGTACCCTAGCCTCTCCTGATCAACTCAAAGGAGACATAGAGGTGGAGTGGAGAGGAGACATTGACAGTGACTCGTTGTGTGCGTGATGCCATGACACATGTATTTCTCGTCGGTGCCCCAGTGAGTGCTTCTACTTCGAACCGTGTGATGGATACCACGCACATGTACATTAAATAAACCCGTTTGAGTGTGACTAAATTACTGATTTATACAGTACTAGCATATACTATGCCCGCGTTGGACTGATAATTAGTTCAGCGGATAGCCGAAAGTGCAACGTTCTTGGTACCCTAGCCTCTCCTGATCAACTCAAAGGAGACATAGGCGGCGGAGTGGATAGGAGACATTGACGATGACTCCTCACGGTTGTGTGCGCGAAGTTATGTATTTCTCGAATGTTACTGTAAGCCGGAAGCAGAGAACTATCGGAATTCGGAGATGTCACTTCAACAAGACTAACTTGGTAACAGTTCAGTCGCGCTCCGAATCTGCAAGCTCGCCACAGCGTTCAGATTTTCTTATCTCAAAATGGCCTTCTCAGTCCCGGCCCGTTCGTTGTGTATGTCCGTCTACTTCTCATCTTGCTGACCACATGCACTTATACACTACACTTCACTTCCACAATGTCCTAAGCTGGCCCGTCAATTCATTGCAGCTAGTCAGGTCTGAGAAAACAGCTGTCGCTATTCAAGTTCAAACATATATACTTACTGATCGATTCCAAAGGTTTTCCTAGGCGTAGAACGTCAAACAGAATTCGAAGCGAGCTCGATTCGCACTTGTGCGGCAGCTGCTGTGCGCTGGAGCAAGCATCATCCCCGTCGGGCTTGATCAAGTGCTCTGTATCCAGAGGAATTTAAATAACCAGTGCTAGCGTATGAGGATCTCCCTCACGCTTGTTCTACGTCGCTACTCAAAAGGTGAAGTCGATCTTGAGTGATTCAATCACGCCAGCATTGAAATCTGCACTAGGCTTTCTAATTTACTCCGAACACTGGTACCCTTGCCCATTGTGCTCCTTTTCGTGGATTCCTGGTACCGCCCAGAAAAGGACGTCGATGCTCACAAACACTTGTGCGTCGGGAATGAACGGCGAGTAAGTAGTCCAGGGCTCATGATCAATCGCCTGTACCTGACTGATCTAGTTTCGGTTTGCTGTAGCATCATCTACCTAGAGAGAACGTCTCCCGGCGCTCCTGACTAACCATACGGATTCCCTCTCCGGCCAACTGTACATCAACGTCTGGCAAGCCATCCTGAGGACGTCTCGGCGTGGGAGGACTGGACTGAATGCCGTCAGCCGAGAAACGGAAACGGGTCTTTCGCGTCATTTTTGACTGGGACGTTTTTTCACGTTGCAATGTCTGGAAGGATACTGAGAGCGACGGAGTACCACGATCCGCTCGCGTTTGATCCTGATAGGTACGAGTCACGACGAGGACGGCACGAAAGATAAGAAAGTACCACTCGCGTATGTGGGATGGGGAACTGGTAAGAGGGTTGACAACATTCTTCGCACAGGCTCTGATCTTAACATTCGCTAGGACACCAGTCCTTGTGCCGGAATGTTAATGAGAATAGGGCCGTTGACAAATGAGGTCGGTTCTCGGTTCTCGTGCTCATCATCGCAGGGTCTGAATTGTTGACACTGCTAGGCAAGCTTCCGTCGGAACCGCCCTAGGCAAATAAGAACGATAGATATTCAGCAGGTAAGAAATCCGTTGCTATTTCCTCATTGCTGTGACAAAAATTAAAATAATACCACCCAGGCCACGTGAACTCTGTTTCTCCGATTCAAAGTTCCGGAGCGTTATGGACCGAGCACGATATAGCGCTCAGACGAGATATCAGTCAAGACCTGGATATACTCAAGAATTCGTTCCCCTTGGCCACGACTTATCATGTCTTTCCCATGTCGATACTCAGAACGGCTGTAACTGACCACGACGAAAAAAAGAGACTGCTGTGTAGGTCAATCATTTATCCGAGGCATCAATGTGTCAGGTGCCGCTACTGTGCCGACATGAAGAAAGAATAAGTACCTTCTTTGAACACGATGTTTCACACGTATGTACTTATCATGATTCCATGTTTCCTCATTTGTCCCACGGCTGCAATTTTACACCCCAGCAGAGAGATCACGTAACAGCTCCACGTTGCTCTTCTCATAGAGTTATTCGAGAATCTGCCATTGGTAGACTATCGATTCGCTCCATCCGGTAGGCACTGTACACAGCTCAGGTCACATTACTAAGATTGGCCAGCCACTCTGTACCCCCCCATAATCTGAATGTCGCAACCATCGCCAAACGCAATAGGACTTGCGCTTGACACATCGGATCTTGTCTTGACGACACTAGGTAATGCAGCAAGGTTGACACATGCACCCTTCTTGCAGGGTGCTGCGGGATTAGCATTGAATATTGTCGATATCGCCCAGGTTGATCAATCATGATACTGTCCGGTCGACGGCTGAATCCTAACCCATAGAACGTAAGGAGCAACAAGAGTGCTTTCAAACGGCTCGCAAATGACGCATGTGCTCTTGTTTACATTATCATCTGCAACGATGGCAAAGTATCCGCTGGTAGTGCCAATGTGACACCGGGATATTTGGAGCACACGAAAGAGTTATCTGAGTAAGTGTGTTGCATCGCATATTTCTATACACCGATTGAAGACATTCAGAACTTTGCAAGAAATCTACAAATTCACGAAGGCTCAGGCATCAAAAAACAAGGCTCTTCGCATAATTCAGTCGAGATCAGATGCTGGAGTAATACAAGAATACCGTGAACGTTTGAGGCAGTCCTTAGATGTGTTTGGTGTACGTATGCCTTCTGCCATGTATTCAAGTTTGCCTCATGATACGAATTCCTAGCTCAAATGCAGCATCTCAATGCAAGACTCGCTTGCGATGATTCGAGATCATCTTGTCGACATTCAAAGACAGGTCAATCATGATCAGAGGCAGGAACCGAAGCAACAAGGCGTGTACTTGGCAGATTCAAACGAACAAGCCCGTGTCAATCAGAAACAGGAATCAAAGCAACAAGTCGCGTTATTTGCGCATTCGAGCGAACAAATCCGTCAGGATCAGATGACAGAAGAAGTCGTCATTCATGATCAAGAAGAATCTGAATTTGTGCTTGACCAGGATCAACCTGCGATTGCGCCCGAGACATCCTTAGTCGCAGTGCTGAACAGGGTTCACGACGCCGAACTCGTTGATGCAGATATGATGGCGGTTGGTGGCGACACCAACGCGCCGTCCGGACTACCAACAAGGAATAAGATGCCAGATGTGGTTACCGTAATTAACAACTCTTCGAGATTGAAGATTCATGGTGGTGTCTACAGGGCGGTAGGCGGCAATCTATATGTCTAAAATAGGCGCGAAAAAGTGTAGGGCGGGTGATGGCGACAATGAACACTGCCTTGGAGGAGGTTAGGAGGCTTCGTACAAGGGAGATGATTAGATCATGGCATAATGGGCGGGCTTATCGAAAACGAACCATCGTACTTAGCGAGTATGACACGAGAGGATGCGAAGCACAAAAAATCTTTAATGTAGCTGAGTTCCGAACACAGATATTCAGACTGTAAGCAAGTTTCGTTCCATTGTGATTGTCTGATGCTCTTCCTTTGAGCTATACCCCCTTTGCTTGAAGGGTTCGATTCACGTACCTATGATGGCAGATGGGATGTTGTTCATGATTTTTTTTTCAACTTGAAGGACTTTTCAGTATCAAAAATCGTATCCCCACCTCAGTGAAAGAAGAGGTACCGCGGTTTGAACGCGCATCTTCAGGACAGTGAAACCTTTTGATGACGACAAACTGGTGCCCCGACGCTTTGTCATCGAGCTATACCCCCTTTACCTGTGCAGGTACGTATGATGGTACAAGCAGCCCTTTGTGGAACAAAAGCAATAACGTAGAATTCCAGGAATGAAGGTACCGGTACAGCGCTTTGAACGCGGGTCATCAGATTTTTGGTTTGACGAACTACGGAACTCGGAAAGGATTCAACTTGAAGGAAAGCATCGGCAATCGCCGAGTAACTCTTAATGAGTCACCACCACCACCTGGTTTGCATACAAAATGCTCCCCGCAAGTCTCCCCGTCGGTTTTCGCCAGTATGCACCGTTTTCGAGCACCATTTTAATTCCGACCTCTCCGACGAGATAGTACTCACCCTGGAAGCATCCTTCTTTTATCACGTTCGACTTGATCAATTTCATGTTCACTTATTGAGCGCCTAATTCCTGGTAGCGGTAGCTGTTCACATTCTACGTTCCGACGCTTCTAGCTCATTCTGTCTGGAAGTGCCCGTTTCTTCTTCTCTTCGTTCCACATCAGCATGACCAACGCACGGCTGCAAGATGAGCTCCGAGCTGCATCCCACCTGGGCGCTCAGCCGAAAACCGTCGTATATTGGCGAGAAAAGGCGTTAGCTCTGAATCTATGTTATACTTTTGTCTAAACCTTGTATAGCCTACCATTCACTCTGTGCGGTGATGAGAGACTGCTGTTGGCAGTGAGCGGGTCCACTATACTTGCCTTCGATTGCGAGGGAATAGATCTCGGCCAAGTAGGCGGAAAGCTATCTTTCATTATTCTCCCCTCTATCAACCTGGGTGCATTTACTTCTGAAGTCCATCTTTTTGACGCGGTAAAGCTCGGTCAAGAACACTTGCGTCATCTTGAACCTGCGTGAAAACCAGCAGGTCCATCTGATGATCCGCATGGATCCCAGCTGCTTGCTTCATGATCACGGAGTTCGTCTCCGAGTCTCCGAAGCCTTGTGGACTTGCAGCTGGAGGATGTCAAATCTAGAGTGCATGAGAGTTTGGAACGTCGAATGGCTCGATTTCCAAAGTGGACTTCTATCTTTGACGTTTGGCAAAACCTTCGTCGCTATGAGAAAATATCTAAACTGTTTGGGTTAGAGCAATGTGCAGAAGGCCATGCACTGATAGAGAAGCCTAAGGTATTTTTAAAGCCTGTGAGTATTATCCATACTTCTTCTTTTTCAGTTATGGTCTAGGCCTGATTCCTTCCTACTAGTTGATCATAGCTCGTGGCTTGAGTGCCCTGCGAAAGCCAAACTTAAGTATGCTGCCATCAGCATGATCTTCAACAAATTCAGTTCAGTAGGAGACATATATCCTAAGATTACACCATGTTATGATGGACGATGGAATCAGTTTGATAGCAACTAATCACCTTTCTTTGGTTCAGAGGGATCAGCATTACTTTGCGTTGATTGTCAGTTGATTAGTACGATTGTCACGTTGTCAGAACTTGTCTCTACACACGGTCGTGAGTCTCCTGAAATCCTTTGATTATTCTGTGTACCCATTCCATATGGAATTCTTCTTCTAGGTATTTGTCACCATACTGTAACGTAGGTTCCAGTCGGGCTACCGGCGAGCGCACCTGGCCTGGGATGCCTATGGAGCGCGTGATTCGAACTCGGACGCAAACTGGAAAGGAAGACAGTCACGAAACATAATAATCATCCCATGAATCATGACGTCAGCCGAACATATATAAACATGTATCACGGTAATGATCTTCTTGCAAGTTCTTCCTCCCTCTCACCGCATACTTCCCACCACTCAGAAGTATCTCAAATGTCCGCTCCCTATGGCGCCCAGCAGCCCATCGTTCAGCAGCCAATAGCATCCCAGGGCATGGTCGTCAACCCTAAGAACTCGCTCAACAAGCCTGAGATCGAGGGCGAGGGCAGAGAATGGAGCTACGGTTTGTGTGATTGCACCAGCATCGGAACATGTAAGCTCTTGACACTTTTAGCTCAACCTATCTTAACCACACTATGAGCAGGCCTTCTAGCATGGTGCTTACCCTGTATTGTATACGGCTCTAATAGTCAGCGTCTCAGCTACCTTGAACGCAATGGCGCACCCGACCCAGATCGCGGAGGTGTCTGCAACAACGATTGCTTTATCTACTGCTGCCTCCTTGCCTGTTGCAATGGGGGGCGTTTCTTGCAGGTAGGTATCTCAATCCGCCTGAAGATAGCTATCTCATCTTATTTTGTTTAGATTGGCAATCGTGCACACATTCGCGGCCGCTACGGCATCAAGGGAGGAGGTTGCTCCGATTGCTGGATCTCTTTGTGCTGTTCTCCCTGCGCGCTCTGCCAGGAAAAGGCAGAAATCGAACTGGAGGAGAACGCTTTAGTCCAGCAACAAGGCGGCTCCTACCAGAAGGCTTGAAAGATTGTAACTAGTGTATGCCCACATTCCTTTTGCTGTTCTCTTTTGTATCAACGTTACCTAGCTTCGAAAGTGTCTCTATAACCTCTCTGGTATACTACAGGGAGAACACTGTATGAAATGGGATTGTAATCCTGCAAGTGCCGTAAACATTCATCGAGGCCACTGATACTAGTGTTCCGGACACCCGTAATGAAACGCTGAGAGACCTACAGTTCACTATTCATTCACCATGATCAGTTCTCATGCCACCGGCGACTTCGAATGATACTTGGGGGCTGGCGTTCAGGCTTCGCGACTCCTGCTTTCGGCGAAACCTGAGCTTGGCAGTCCTACCCGGTGACTGACCTGGACCCTCTGGTCGTTCCTTGAATCTGTGATCCAATCTCTAACATCTTTCAGTAGCATTATGACATCGGAAGTTACGACTCTCGTGACATCAGCTTGACAACCAGCTTCCCACATAGTCATGAGACGAGGCCGATCGCGAAGGCGGTAAGGTTGAACTTGAAAACCGTCGACCACTGCCACTGCGTTGAAGGCGTGAGGAAAGTCAACTCCACTGGCAGCGAGTCGACCCTCCGAGTCTTTTCAGTAAATTTTGGAAGAATAGAGAATGAATGTGTCAGGTCAGAATGCTTTGAGCATTACGCACCGACAAGATTAAGGTTTACGAAGCTCCAGAACTTGTCTGAGGAACACTGGCATAAATGTTCGGAAGGCGGTATATGAAGGGACAGAAGCTCAGACAGTCCTGTCTTGACCAAAACTCAATGTACTATAGCTTGAATAAGTGTGGTAATGGGTATTGATATACAAAAGATCCTGTGCTACTGAATAGATTGATTTCTATTGGATGCGAATGCCAGATTGATTGATATGTAGTGTGAAAAATTATCGGCCAGTAAGTAAAACCTGCGTAACCTGAACGACAAATATGAGAGTGAAATACAGTATGTATGTGTAAATGAATCTACGAAAAATCCAAGATCCAAAATGCCAAGATCTATGATGACTGCGAAACCTCTACCGTGGCCTTTTCGTTCGAATGTGTAGATCCCGCTACTGTTGGGGTAGCGTGATCGTGTAGGTGCTCGGGCTCTCGGGAACCACCAACAGCGCCAACGTTGCCGTCCACCGCATGACCGATCTCCTGCTCGAGACCGACGTAGTCGTATGCGAACTCGCCCATCTCCGCATCATCTATACCGAGAATCTCAGTTTCCTCGTTTGAACGGAGCGACAATCCCGGGATGAAGTGCATGATCCAGAGGATGATGGTCTGTTAGGCTTCTGAGTCGCATGATCATCACATCCATTGAAAATATCACTTACGGTCATGACGAAGGAGTAAGAAAGGCCGGCGACGGAATCGGCGAGTTGGTAGCCTAGTTGGATGTAGTGATGGTCGATCCAGCCTCCAGGAATAACAGTGAAACCATCGAAGTGAGCAACGCTGGCCTGGGCGAAGAAAGCAGTGAGGACGTTGCCCACGACACCGCCAATGGCGTGCGACGCGAAGATCTAGTAAAGGTCTGAGTGAGGAGTTTCAAGTGATAGGAGTTATCGAAACGTACATCCAAGGTATCGTCATAAGGAAGGATGAATTTGAGTTGAGTAGCAAAGTTACAGATTGTCCCAGCTAAGAAGCCGAATGCCACAGCAGCAGCTGTGGCCAAATGTTAAGTATAATGATCGAGGTGGAAATGGAAAAGACGTACGAGAACCCACGTAACCAGAGCCCGGTGTTATGGCTACAAGACCAGCGATGGCGCCCGAACAGAAGCCAACAGCACTCCACTTCTTCTCGAGACGATAATCCTAAAAAGGGATAAGCGCAATGAACATCATACAACATCCATCAACGAGTTAAAACTCGACATCAACTTACCCAGAGCATCCAGGTCAAACCGCCAACGCTCGCAGACAAGTTAGTGACGATACACGCCTGGGCAGCCCGAAAGTTCGCGGATAAAGCAGATCCGCCATTGAAACCAAACCAGCCGAACCAGAGTAACGCAGTACCAAGCACGACGTAGGAGGTGTTCTGCGGTTTGTAAGCGAGACGTTGTGTTCCGTAACCTCGGCGTTTGCCTAGAAAGATCGAGATCGCAAGTGCTGCGGTACCCGAAGAGATGTGGACAGGTGTTCCTCCGGCGAAGTCAAGACCGCCCATCTTGAATGACCAGCCGTTGGAGTTCCATGTCCAGCAGGCTATGGGGTCGTACACGAGAGTTGACCAGACGAAGACGAAGACGAGGAGAGGTCCGAGTCGGCCGCGTTCGGCGATAGCACCAGTTGCGAGGGCTAGGCTGTGGAGGATGTCAATTAAGAGTATGTCAGTGTACCCGAGGTTGACCTGTACTAACGTAATGGCAGCAAACATGCATTGGTACACGCAGAACACGATGGCTGGAATACGCGTGCTGCCAATTGATGGCTCGGCAAGGACACCCTTAAGGGCGAAATACTCTGGAGACGTGTCAACAAGAAGTGACAGGAGACCCCTGCAAACGTTACTCACTGAGGTTACCAATGTACGCACTGCCCGTCTCGCTGAACGCCAATGAGTATCCCCAGAAGAACCACTTTATTCGAATTTCGTAAGTGAGTAGCAAGAGAAAGATTAAGGCAAATAACACACCTGGAACGAGACGACAGCAATAGAAATCATACTCGTCCATATCATGGAGAGAGCATTCTTCCTCCGTAGCAATCCTGAGTAGAAGAAACCCACGCCAGGGATCATCAGCCACACAAGGGCAGTGGAGGTTAATGTCCAAGCAATGTCGCCCAAGTTGTAGACAACGGTGTCGCCAGCCGCATCGACGTAACTTATGTCTCCTGCTGAAGAAAAGGGGGAGGTAAGTAACTACTATGTTCGTCTGAGGCAGTAATGACTTACAAACATCGCTATAGCTAACGTCGACCATCTGGGAGGGAACGTCGGAAGAGAGGAGCTCGACGAGTGGAATAAAAGGAGGTTTCTGACGGAATCAACGGAAGACGCGGCCAACATGTTTTTATAGCCATCAAACACTTCATTGTGGCGCGTAGATAACGATAAAGTAAGATAAACCCGATGACAAATCACTCCCACGCATTTTTATCGACCAATCAGAGAGTTGAATATTCTTATCTTTTAGACAGGCGCCAAAAAAAGTAATCCTGATTTATGCAACCGAGATTAGCGCTTTGGCGTTTGTGCTTGGCATTCTTAGTTCTCTGGGTGGTCTGTGGGTTCTACGTATACGATGGGTCGTCTTCCGTTCCAACTTGAGAAGCACGCTGGGAATGTTGCACAAAATTTGCAGGGCGCCGCCTAGGTCGGAACCGGAGTCACCATCCTTCAGCACCCGGGATACCCGCTCAAACTGCTTCACGTCGTGATGAGTATCAGCGGCGCCCTTGTGTATGCGGATAAGGTACCATGTCAACCGCATCATGATAGCCAACGTTGCAACCGATAGCCAGGCAAGCTCGGTGTTCAGCGCAAGTCCGGTTACAAATCGCGTTACAGTCATGTGCTATGTTTGGAAAACGCCTGTCTCGTCAAGTCTTTCAGTACCCTCTTAAACTTGTCACAAATCTAACTCTGGGTCGCCGCTTTCGCCTCCATCAAGTACTTATCTCGATTTGATAACGTTTGACGTATGCAATTGTTCAAAATGATGGAATGATTCAGACAGTGAAAACGAATATGACGGAATTAAATTTTTCATGCTGGTCCAATATTACATGACATGTCCAAAGATACAGCGTGGATGAGGCCCGAAGCTTGATATCCTCAAGACTTATCTATACAATTGAATATACACTAAATACGTGTATGTCGAAGTCCTGTTCGTCGCGTCCTGCAAGTACTGATACGGAAGCTTCGGAGTTTCCAGCGCGAAATCACCCGACGCGTGTTCCAAGTTTGGAAGGGTCGCGCTTCCGTCAGCAAATCACGTGCACGACCAAAGCTGTCGTACTGCGTTCAACCTTCGTGCATCTTTCGCAGGAAACAGCAGGAGAGTTCTACATAATACTCCTATTGGTGAGCGCTTTTTCTCTATCGAAAATCTAATTAAGACCTGAACCTAGTTCGTCGACTTCTGTAATCCTGAAAAAGAAGGCAAGGTTGAGAATTTGCCTTCCAATGAACCCAATCCGTGGGCGGAAGCTCGAAGATTGAGAGAAAAAATTCGAGCGGCGCACTTCAAAGAGATGGTTGAATCTGTAAGTAGCTTCACGGCTTGGGCGGAATCTGACTGTCAAGATGCCGATGGTCCAGGACGGTGCTTTGGTCGACCTCGTTGAACTCGCGATGACGGGAAGCTAGCAGGGCACAAATTTCATGGCTCGCTCTCTGAACTTTTCTATTGTAAGTGATTATACTTTTTTCAACTTTTTGCCTTTTCACGTTTGGTTTCTTCCAGTTCGATGTATGTAGACAGAGTTACAGTAAAGTGTAAAGAACTCGTTTTCCAAGTCTTCGGTGACTTCACCAAATACATTCTCCCTCTCACCACCATCGGCGGTCAAGACTGTCCGGTCGCCGCAATAGCCCAACTTCGCCCCGGAGAGTTAGTCCAGACCATCGAATCTCCGTACGAAATACATAAGCTTCCATCCTTCGCCGACGACGACAAATATGTCTATCGGCTCGGAATCTCACACGTCAAATCTTAACCGTCGCGAACATCCTCGTTCCCCAGATCAAGAACCTTTTCGGGAGAGCCTAAGCCTAAGCCAGCAGATGGGCGCGCAGAGAAAGCATCTACTCCTGCTTTGGGGGCTTTCTCTGAGAAACCATCGACATGGTTGAAGTGGACGCTGAAGAAGATCGATAAGGTTATATATGTGCAGACGGGGATTAGGACATAGCGCGAGAGGAAATGATATATTATTACCCCTGCGAGCTTCTAATATGCGAACATGCGTATACATCATTGCTTTTCCTCATATACTAAATTTGAATTAAGACTTTGTCATCATCTAACAACACGCATCGGGGCAACACCGATGTTATTACCTTGATGTTAGTCCTCCTTTCTCTTTTTCATCTCCTCATGTTGCCGACAATTTATATAGTATAGCACTTGTGTGCACAATCATCGAGACTGACTTCTTCCGGCAACAAATTTGGTGTCTAGCTTGCAACGTCCCCGACCACAACCACTCTCAGCTGCATATGTCGCAGGTGCTCATCTTGATCACCCATTCGCATGGCTTCTCAATGTCTGTCGGCTGGAGAATCTTTTGATTATCTTAACCGACATTTGCAGATACCTTTTCTGATGTATGTTGTCCAGTCGTTATTTCGCGTGAACTTAGTTGTTTGGACGATGCCCTTACCGATGTGATGTCCGCCAATCACTTTGAGCTTTGCAGATACGACGGTAACTTGATTCACCGCCTGGGTCTCTGAGATTCCTATCGACTTGTTTGTTATAATGATACACCTATTTTAATACCATCATTCCACTGCTAATGACAGCGTTGGATGTTTTAAAGTAATACATCTTGCACTAAATGACGAAGGCTTATGTTTGAGTCTTTGACCTGTTTGCCTGGTTGCTTCGCCATGTATCACGTCAAAGCCCCTAAAGGTAAATCTGGATATTGGGTGCCTATCCCTGACATTGTTAAGCATTACTTTGAGAATGTCGTCGATACGCTGCACAAGAGAATCTGCTTCACCTTCATAGAGATCGGTACTTCACTCACCCCGTCAAAAGACGGTCGTCCCAAAGCTCAATGTAATATGGCTTGTCTGGGCCTGTAGGTTGTGATGATGAGTACTTAACTGATTGATTTTATACGATGCGAGTAGCAAGTTGATGTAGTATGGATATCGGCAAGTGAAACCTGCTTAAACAAGAAAACCGGAAAGCAAAATACAACATGTGCAACGACTATAAATAGAGCTACGAAAAAATCCATAATCTCAAGACAGGCTATGATGACTGCGAAGCCGACGCTGCGGCCTTTTCGCTCGAGCGAGTAGACCCCTCTACTGTCGGGCTAGTGCGTTCGTGACCTCTAGCACCAACATTCTTAATCACTGTCTGGCCGATCTCCTGGTCTAGCCCGACATAGTCGTATGCGAACTCGCCCATCTCAACATCATCAACACCGAGAATCTCAGTTTCCTCATCCGAGCGGAGCGACAAGCCAGGGATGAAGTGCATGATCCAAAGGATGATAGTCTGTTAAGAAGCAACGCACTTCTGAGTCGCATGATCATCATATTTGTTAAAGACATCACTCACGGTCATGACAAAGGAGTAAGAAAAGCCGGCCAGAGAATCAGCAACCTGATAGCCTAGTTGGACGTAATGATGGTCAATCCAGCCTCCAGGAATGACAGTGAATCCATCGAATCCAGCGACACTGGCCTGGGCAAAGAATGCAGTACAGATATTACCCACGAGACCACCAATAGCGTGCGTCGCGAAGATCTACGGAAGATTAGGTGAGGAGTTCGAGGCGATGTGAGTTCTAAGGACGTACATCCAAGGTATCGTCATAACCAAGAATGAATTTGAGCTGGGTAGCAAAGTTGCAGAACGTTCCAGCCAAGAAACCGAATGCCACAGCAGCAGCTGTCAGCAGAGCCAACGTTGAGTACAATGATCGGGGGTGGAAATGGAGAGGACTGACGAGATCCCACGAAACCAGAACCTGGAGTGATCGCAACTAGGCCAGCAATGGCACCTGAACAGAAGCCAACAGAACTCCACTTCTTCTCGAGACGGTAATCCTAGCAAAGGATCATGAACAACCGCGTGCATCATCAAACTTATCATCAACTTACCCACAGCATCCAGGTCAAACCACCAACGCTAGCAGCCAAGTTAGTGATAATGCATGCCTGAGCGGCTCGAAGGTTCGCAGACAAAGCAGATCCACCATTGAACCCGAACCAGCCGAACCAGAGCAATACCGTACCGAGCACGACGTAAGTAGTGTTCTGCGGCTTGTAAGCAAGTCGTTGTGTTCCATAACCTCGACGTTTGCCGAGAAAGACAGAGATAGCGAGTGCTGCGGTACCTGAAGAGATGTGAACAGGTGTTCCTCCGGCAAAATCAAGACCGCCCATCACGAATGACCAGCCATTGGAGTTCCATGTCCAGCAGGCTATGGGGTCGTATACGAGAGTCGACCAGACGAAGACAAAGACGAGGATAGGTCCGAGTCGACCGCGTTCGGCGATCGCACCTATTGCAAGAGCTGGACTTTTGTGAAGATGTCAATGAAAAAGATGTCATTCATATGGACGACACGAAGTTGTACCCACGTGATGGCAGCGAACATGCATTGATAGATGCAGAACACGATGGAAGGAATACGCGTACTTCCAATTGACGGCTCGGCAAGGACACCTTTGAGGGCGAAATACTCTGTATTGATGTGTTGTCAACAAGTGATCATGAAAGATTCCTGCTGCAAATACTACTCACTGAGGTCACCAATGTATGCGCTACCCGTCTCGCTGAACGTCAAGGAGAATCCCCAGAAGAACCACTGTATTTGGAGGTCAGACAAGGAAGGAGAACATTACTAAGGTGATAAACATACCTGGAATGTAACGACTGCAATAGCAATCATACTCGTCCATATCATGGAGAGAGCGTTCTTCCTCCGTAACAATCCTGAGTAGAAGAAGCCCACGCCAGGTATCATGATCCACACAAGGGCAGTAGAGGCCAATGTCCAGGCAATGTCACCCAAGTTGTAGACAATGGTGTCACCAGCCGCGTCGACATAACTTATGTCTCCTGCTGTATTAGAGGGGAAGATAAGCAGCGTCCATACCTGTTTGTGGCAGTAACGACTTACAAGCGTCGGTGTAGTTAAACTCGACCATCTTGGAGGGAGCACAGATAAGAGGTACTCGATGATAAGAATGAAGAAAAAGGAGACTTCTTACGGAACCAATACAGGTGGTCTACATGTTCTTATATCCATTGCCTGATGGATTTCGAGAGGAATCACTGTGTGGCGCGAAGACATGATCAACATAATGAGAAAGTACTTCCACGGCCTATTACCAACCAATCACTCTTGGTAATCCTAAATTCTCATGTCCATCACCATTCGATCTATGGTACCCGGGCCCCTTGCTTCGCATTGTAGATCAGCACATGGCACTGAAGTTAAAGAATTCAATACAAACCGCGTTAGCTAGGTTTGGTTGGTTGCTTGGTTGCTTGGAAAAGGTCTGGTAGAGTCAATCCGAGTCGTTTCGAGGTTTTTAGCATCTTTCGTGATATCCTTCTCACTCGGACGTCATCCCCGATTTAAGCATCATTTTTCAATTGAAATTATTGTCAACAATGTCTTACAAACTAGAGACATGAACCTTGATTAAACCTCAAGAAAGACGTCCTCGCAGTGCTTCTCGGATGCTTTTTCAGTTCACAAAAATAAAGTCATCCACCCGCGCTAGATAAGTCTATTTGAATATCTTCTGGGCTGCATGTTACATATACTGTCGTCTGTCCTGCAAGTAAGGAAGTTTCAATACACATATCCCAGATTGGAAGGAGTTGTGCTTGTCCTTACTTGGACATCGACGGGTACATGTGGAGGGATGCAATTCTTATTCAGTCATCTGGATGCCCATGTGCTACTTGTGGTAATGATCTGCCAAGGGAAAATCATTGGTGACATTGCATCGGCAATTATGCGCTTGAAGTGTGAGATAAAAAGCCTCGTCAAACAGAGAACAAGCTAAGTCATATTGAATCGTTGTTCCTCAGCCCATCCATTTCGCATAAGGTTTCGCGAGGCACCATCAGAGTTTCTATGATAATCTCGACACGAATGGAAACACGCAACACACACGCAAACTATACCTGGGATTAATTATGATTTCCGTCTGGCAGGCTGATCACAGCCCCTGGCTGAGATGATATATACTATACGTCCACCACCAGGTTTAGAAAAGGACTCTGACTGGATCGGTTCGACAGTATTGAACAGGGGGTGAGGCAACCCGTCACCTGATTTCGCTGCTGGGAGCATATGCTATACGTCCACGTCCACCACCAGGTTTCAGAAAGAACTCTGATTTAATCGGTTCGATAGTATTGAGCAGAGGGCCGAATGACACGAGTTCGTTGGTATCATGTGCTATATGTCCACGTCCGCCACCAGGTTTAACGAAGGAGTATGACTGAATCGGTTCGACAATATTGAGCAGAGGGTCAGGCAATGCAAGTTCATTGCTGGTATCGTTTAGTATACGTCCACGTCCACCACCAGGTCTAACAAAGGACTCTGGCTTAATCGATTCGGTATTGAGCAGAGGGTCAAGTGACGCGAGTTCGTTGCTGGTATCATATGATATACGTCCACGTCCACCACCAGGTGTGACAAAGGACTCTGGCTTAGTCGATTCGGTATTGAGCAGAATCTCAGGCGACGCGAGCTCGTTGCTGGTATCATGTGCTATACATCCACGTCCCCCACCAGGTTTGAAAAAGGACTCTGACTGAATCGGTTCAACAGTATTGAGCAGAGGGTCAGGCGCCACGAGTTCGTTGTTGGTATCATTTGCTATACGTCCACGTCCACCACCAGGTTTAACAAAGTACTCTGGCTTAGTCGATTCGGTATCGAGCAGAGGCTCAGGCGACGCGAGTTCGTTGCTGGTATCATGTGCTCTACGTCCACGTCCACCACCAGGTTTGAAAAATGACTCTGGCTTATTCGGTTTGACAGTATTGAGCAGAGAGTCAGGCGACGCAAGTTCGTTGCTGAGATCATATGCTATATGTCCACGCCCCCCACCAGGTTTCAAAAAGGACTTTTGCTTGATTGGTTGGACAGTATTGAACAGAGGGTCAAGCGACATGAGCTCGTCCTTGATCGTTTTTCGTGCAAATGTGTCCAGTTCGTTTAATAGGGTCGCCGTAATTTTCTGCGAAGCGATCATCTCAACTCAAATATCAATTGATTGCGAAGAACACATACCCTGATCTTTCCGTCAATTTTAAGCACTGACTCGCCAAACAAGGCGGATAAATTTGGCGGTTGATACCCAAGTACTGCAAGCCCACTTTCAAAGTTACTTGGGTTTGCAATATTCCACAGGCTGCTGCTCATGTCCTCAGGTCTACCATAGGTTGAATGGTATCGCGTGCTTGGCATTGAGTGCTTAGTGGCATTGACAATGCCAATCAGGGTATCATCGCTAGATAGGACATGCGAAACACCGGGGTAAGGTGAACGAAGGCCGGGAGGATCCATCATGTGTTGAGAAGGGTGTGCAAAGAGTGCAGGGCCAAGAATTTTACTATAGACCTCGGAAATGACGTCAAGAAGGGAGAGGAGGGTTTGTTGGTAATCGAGAGGAAAGGGCTATCTGTCTATGAGCATCGTTTGCTGATGCCAAAGTAAATAACTGACTAGGTGCGGCATGAGATGGGATGTGTCTGAACTGTCTGAAAGGGAAACGGCGTTTTCGCGTCCACGTTTCTTGATTTTGGATCTGAAGAAACGTCGAGATTGTCGCTATGTAGTTGTTGAGTTTTTGTGTTGCATTGAGGTGAGGTTGAAATGCACACCGTCTTAGGCTTATCACCGTCATCGTTATTCTGGTCATACTCACTTATCGTTTGGATAAGCCCACGGAGGAGGTCTTGTGGCGAATTGATATCAAGTAAGTTGGATAGCGACATACCAAGAATAGCGAAGCGGGTGGTTCTATGAAGTATCAGAATCATTGACTTGAGGATGAGAGTGCCACGTGCCGTTTCTGTATCTCGGGATTATTGTTGCTAAACTCGCGCTTGAGGTCAGCGCGTGATATGAGGATGGTATGGAACCAATGACTACGCCTGAGAAGAACAAACACATTAACTTGGGGCAGACATAGAGACAATTATTGTTTCACACACCCCTCATGTATATTGCGTATATACGCGAGCGTGGCGATACGTTTTTGGACGAGACCACGCAAGTATTCGACAGAGGTACCCTGGCCGGGCTGGGGGCTAGTTGTGCTGCCAGGCTGCGACAAAGCCGTAGTGTTGGTGTATACCGGCTGAAAATCAGACTCTTTCGCAGTGCTGGGGGTTGGAATAGTCCCAATGCCTGCGCTGGCACCAGCAAAGGGCAGGCTTGTGGTGTTGTTGATGCCTATCGAGACTCGGGTGGGAGACGGCACGGAAGATGAGGATTTTGAGGAATTGAAGAGATTCTGTGTTGTAGACCTTCTGGGCATAACCGACCGTTGCTGGAGATCGTCAGGAAATGGGACATGTCTACCCAACTTTATTGTTACAGCTTCTAGTTGGAATCTGCCATCCTGCTAGCTCATGGTCACGAGAAACACCATCTTCAAGTCTGATCTGCGATGATCTCATTTGATCGTGCATAGAATAAATATCCGGAGATTGTTGGGAATCAAGAGTGAAAGTGCGATCGGACTTCTAAATACATATATGTATGTCCTTCGACAACCATCACACTTTTGACGCCTAGCATTCTTGATGCTTACGTATCTCATTGCGCGCTTCGGAAATCTCTGGATAAGTATATCTGTCACATCAGACTTGCTCACCAACAAATAACATTGCGAGGCAGTTTTTTGACTTCTACTACCCTACTTTGAAATCTGACCGCTCTGCCCTCAGCTCTCTATGTTGGTTCCTCTCTACTCCTGCCGATCTTCCTATCTTCCTTATAGGTGCCACGAGGCCACTGACATAAATCAAGTAGCTGCCAGCTCTGTCAACAGGTATCAGAAGATAAGGCAGTGTATAGGTGCAGGTAAGTTATTACGGCCACTGGCACATGCAGCTAATAACCCCTTCTTAGGATGGGCATGACAGATCAGGCTATCCGGTCAGTCAAATGCTCTTCTATTCAGAGGACAGATGCTCTGTCAATTCTTTTCTGATTAGAAGATGCTACACAGGAATCCAGCGATGCTTCTTGCGTCACGCGTGAACTTGTCACCGAGAGAAAATGATCGTGTTAGTCGTCAAAAGGGTGTATAGCACGATGAAAGTCTTCTATGTACCCATCCTGATTGTACAGAATGCGGCCGAATACAACGCCAAGGGAAGAATAATGGCATGCATGCCACAAGCGAGCGTAGCAACGCGATCCTGGAGAACGGAGAGTTTCATGACAGCATGCAGGAGATTGTCGTAAGAATCCCAGTGATTCGTATCCGTTCCATTCTCCCCATTAACCTTCTGCCCTCAACAGGCACGATTGTAGTGCGGTAAGCTAAGTAGATATCTAGTCTGATCCATGACAGATTGATTTGGGGACCATGCAAGGATCATGTCAGTATAATAAACTACTCTCTATTTGGTTTGCAAATATATCATGGTTCCCGCCGCCATAATGCTTCATCACTGTTTCCATTCTCACCCTTTGATGGCTGTTGTGCATGCAATAAAGATACCATATTAGGATCCACCCCTGCAAATTCACCCATTATTATGTTGCTATGTTTTCGTTTGGAAAGACGAGGGCGGAAAGAAAGCACAGACAATTACGACGACAGTATAATGAAAGCAGAATTGAAGGCTACAAAGGTAACTGAACATATTGAATGATCAATCTCAACTTCTGCGACGTCTATGTCTATGATACTCTGTACACTCTCGAACCAAATCAGCAGCAAAATTGTGATCGTAGCTGC
Source organism: Termitomyces sp. K1Ag (assembly GCA_017657315.1). Classification (NCBI taxonomy): domain Eukaryota; kingdom Fungi; phylum Basidiomycota; class Agaricomycetes; order Agaricales; family Lyophyllaceae; genus Termitomyces; species Termitomyces sp. K1Ag. Next base: position 63,012 of record JAGGAR010008006.1, on the reverse strand, counting down.
AACATTCAAGAAGTCCAATTAACACAGCCTAGACCACGCGCTGTTAGTAACGAGCTTCAAATGGAGATTGCCTCACAATACCTTATCGCCGTTGTCAATTGCTCGTAACTCAGCATCTATTTCGGATGGATTGGCATGTTGAATATGTTCCTTGTAGCCTGAGGTTACATGAGATCGGAATGACTCCTCAAAGAAGGTCTGCTTCGCGAAAGCCGCTCTGAACTTGATAAGAGCAAAAGTATATGGTCAACACATAAGACATTATCGCATTGACGACACACCTGGACAGTTTCCCTTCCAAAGTAATCGGGATTTGTATTAAGCCGCAAAGTGCATCGATACTCGCCTCCATACTCCCATAATGGGCCGCCTCTGTGGATGAATACTCTAACATTTGTGCTCATCACATCTGATAGCTCCGAGTCAACATGAATCTTCGCGACGTAGAATACAGCAGAATCTCCGAGCATAGGTAGACGAGGACAATTGTCCATCATCAAGAAAAGATGTTTGTGACCTTCACGAGAGGTGGTGAAAGTAGCTCCGGGACCCGTTGCCCCGCCTAGCACGTATCGAATGGCTGAGGAAGTTATGTTGTCATTCTCTGAAGTCCAATCTGGGGTTGGCTGAACGCAGAGGGGTGATCGAAGACGGAATTCTGGTGATGATTCTTCAGCAGAGGAGCTTCTTGGTGTATCAATCATCTCGGGACAACCTTGAAGCTGCATGAACTAGATAAACCCCCAATGAGAATGGATCCGAATTGAAAGTTGTACTCACCTGCTCAGGATTGCCCTCGGATTGGATCGATGATGTTTCTTGGTACGGTAGCGGCGGTGGCCTGGAAGTAGTTTCTGGACGTTTAAGAGGATCTGTTGTCTTTAAAGACGGAGCCTGTGGTACGGCCTCTGCAACGGTTGACGTAACTTCATGTCGCGTCTCTTCATTCACATGAGATATCACTTTATTAACTCTCGCGATCTCTTGCGCCAACGGAATTTCTGGGGAGAGGGTGACATTTGTGACCTGACCTACGGATGGACTTCTTGTAGGAGACTTATTGAGCCGGGATGCGGAGTGAAGTTGCGTGACGTGAGACGAAGAATGTGCCTCGGAGAGATCGTTCAAGATAATGTCCCATTTGTCGACACTGCGATCTTCGTATGGAATACTTTGAGTAGCTCCCACAGGATCAGGTGAATCCGATGGCGTTGATTTGGCCTTCTTAGCCGGGCGATGGTCTTGGTCATGTAGCTTCGCGTCGCCACCTGATCTCTTTCTCGGAAGTTCTACAGCAGCATGGGATTTCTGATGCAAAGTGAACGAAGAATCATTAGCTGCGCAAGTCATGATCAACTCCCATCCATTGGCGAACCTGTTGGGGTGGTGACACTTCACAAGTTGTGGTCGACGATGCACGATCAACAATGGATATCTCGTCGTCATCGTCTTCCGCCACAAGGGTGGCGCTCTCATGGGAGAGCCGCGTCTCAGGGGATACTGGGCGATTCTGGGAGCAATAAGACGAATGTCGAAGCTGAGAATCACAAACCATTCACCTGAGAACTGAGCTTGAAGTATTACAAACGAAATATTAGCCAATGGCTATATCTATGTCATTTTGAACGGTACCTGGTCCGAGGTCATATCAATACGGTCTCTTCCGTGAGTGTGGTAGTCGATTTCCTGATGAAAGTTTTCGTGAGGATTGGCACACGAATGGCACGAACGGCTGACCTTTGATGTTTCAGAAGCTCTGAGCACACTTCCAAGCACATCCCCGTTCATTTTTGCCAATTGCTACGTCCTCAATTAACCATCAAACGGGTCAAATACCCTGAAACATACCTCAGTCCTCTCCAACTGCCTTTCTAGATCTCGTACTCTCAAACCATGCTCTTCCGTGAGTGAAATATACTTTGCTGTCTTCTTTCTATAATAGCGAAGTTCTTCTCGAAATGCGTCGCGCTCTTGCCTAACCTCGGCCAACTCTTCCTCCAGCGAACGATTCTGGGCACGTAGGAACAAGACGTCGTTTGTCAAATGCATAAAAATCATAAGGCTAGGGGCAGACGTGATAAAGAATTCGCCAAATCTGTCTTAGATTAGCAAATCTCCCCAAAGCGGCAAGTGCCGCACTTCTCGAATAGGGTTTGCCTTGGGGCGTAGTCAAAGACACAACGCCAGTCAAAAAGACACAGAAGCTAGTTTTCCAAGGAACTCATTAAAAGAGCATGGTCGTTTAGTTTAGTTCATGGATATGAACGGCCACGAAAGGAGAGGAAATCCGTGGTATACGTGGTACAGTTCTCGATGCACTCACTAGCCCTTACAAAGTGTCCATCATGTACAGACGCTTGGCAAAAGGAAGGTCGAGTCGTATTCTAGGGCGATCTCATCCTCTGACGTCGCCACCAAAATAGGAGGCGGTAAGGTAAACTGGTGATTTCTGAGTCCAGACCATTATCGCGAGGGTCAAACGCCTTCGAATCCAGTGACTTTTCCACTTGGCGCATAACAGAAGTTCAACTGCACGAAGTGCCAGTCAACACCGAGTTTACAGCGCATATATTAGACCTATACGAAGTCAAACTCACTGTTTGTGATTAGTCTTATGAGATTGAAACGAATTCTTCGAGCTCTTGGAAAGATTTGTGCACCTCCGAACCAGATCATTAGCAAAGTCGTGATCGTATTTGTAGCATTCGATAAGAGCGACGTATATCGTCTTAAGTCCACTTCATTGTTAGACAATCGGAACTCTGGATGGAGAGCACCACATTTTACCTTGTCACCCTTGTCAATCGCTCGCAACTCAGCGTCTCTCATCGATATGCTTGGCTGTTGAAGAGGTCCCAAGTCAGTCACATAATGAGATTGGAATTCCTTCTCAAAAAGGAACTTCTGCACAAAATCTTCTCGGAACTAAAGGAACCATAAGGATAGTAAAGGCATGTCAGCTAGACGACTCACTTGGGTACTTTCCCTCTTAAAGTCACGGGGACTCAGAAGCTTCAGAATGCACTCGTATTCGCCTCCATATTCCCACATCACATCGCCTTTTCGGAGGCCTCGATGGATAAATACTCTGACGTCTGGGTTCACATATTTGGGAAAGCCGACGTATACCACGGAGGGCTCTCCTGGTAGAGGTAATGAAGGACAATTGTCATGCTGCAGAAAAAGATGCGTGCGACCCTCTTTTGCTTTTGTGAACGTTACTCCGGGACCTGTTAACCCACCCAACAGTCGGCGAATGGATAATGATGTGATAATTTCACACTTTGATGTCCATTTCGGATATGGACGTATTCGAAAGGGTCGCCGACGCTGAAACTCTGACAGCGAAATCTCAGCAGAGCGACTTTTTGGTGGAACTGGTGCGTCGGGACGGTCTCGAGGCTGTACAATACCAATTAGTCTTAAAATGGAAGGCAACGATAGAACAATAGCTACCTGTTCAGCATCCACAGGTTCAGTCGGCAGTTCAGGAGCTGGGTCCGGTTGTGGTGATGGTTTGGGGTTAGTTTCCGGGCCATTACGAAGATCTGTCGTCTTCGATGGTAGAGAAGGTTCTACGACGACCGATGTGGCTTGATGCCGTATGTCTCCTTGACGACGAGGTACTGGTCTCTGAAGCGTCGCAGCGTGGCTGGCATGGGCGATTTCAGGCGAAAGAGTGACATCCGTAGCACGACTTATCGATGGGCTTCGCGAATTAGACATAATGTTGACTTCAATATTATGCTGCGAGGCCGGATCAAGTTGGATGTCATGAGAAGAAGAGGGGCGCTCATCGGGAAGGTCGTTTCGTACAATGTTCCCTTGTTTGGCAATGCGATCCTCGTCAGGAGTCATGCGAGTTTTCTCCACGGGAACAGGTAACTCTAGTGACTGAGTTCTGGGCCTCTTGGCGGGAAAATCGTCCTGATTGTGCAGTTGTGCGGTGTCGCTTGATCTCTTCAAGTCCTCCCTAGGCTGGGTCTCACGCTATAAAGTAATCACAAGTCCGGCCGTCAGCCATGCATGGCAAGATCGACTCTGGTTCTAACCTGATCGGCCAGAGTCGTGTCCAACGATGTAATCGCCGACGCGCCATCGAGAATAGATGACTCGGCGTAATGATGCTCTTCCGCAACATCGATGGTTCCCTGGAGCGAGGGCTGTGTCCCCGGAGATACCAAACGGTTCTAATACGGTAGTTAGATGAAAATCGCAGCCTAATTTCACGAAGAAATCACCAGAGAATCAGGCTTATGATTACCCAAATATGTTAGTACTCAACTGACGGGGACTCATGTTAATCATACCATGGGTGCCGAGTCTGTTAGATCAACGATTTGTTCATGAGTAAGTTGATCCGTCTGAAGACTTGGGTGAGGAGTGGCAGATTTAAGTATGGAAAACTGACCTTCAACGTTTCAGAAGACTTGAGCACATTCCCAAATACCTCATTCATCTTCGCCAGCTTCTACGTTGTCCAGGAGATCGACATCAACTTGCTGATCAATATCTTATCACCCACCTGAGTCCTCTCCAGCTCTCTTTCCAGGTCTCGTATCGTTGAACCATGTTCGTCCGCTAAAGAGATGTACTTCGCCGCCTTTTCTCTATAATAAGAAAGCTCTTGCCGAAATGCATTGCGCTCTCGCTTGACATCGTCCAATTCCTCCTCAAGGAAACGATTCTGGGCCCGTAGGAACGCAATCTCGCTCGTCGACGGAGTCGTAACCATCAGGTTAAAGATAGAGCTGGACAATCGGACAAGGTGAGAGTTTTTGAACTTTGGACCTGAAGTTGTTCCGATCGTATCAGATTAGATTTCCTGAAAGTATGCTTCGCACGTCTTCTATAGGCTTGTCTTGCTTCGCGAGGTGAAACGATAAAAGCAAACATGAATACAAATGCAAAACACCACACCATTAGATCCATCCATGAAAATAATTAACAATAATAATCATCCTCGTCCTCGTCGTCAGACTCATAAGCCTCATACTCGCCCTCCTCGACCGCCTCTCTCCATTTCTCTTGAAGTTCCGCAGCGAAATCATGGTTATACTCGCGGCATCGCAAGAACCCAACAACCAATTTCTGGAATGGAATGTGTTAATCAGTGTCGACTATGAAAGAAACCGTGAATACACGAACCGCTTCCCCACTTTCTATAGCTTCCAATGCCTCTTCCTCCTCATCTGGGGTGATCGGTGCAAAAGGCGTCTCGTCGTCGTCGTCATCGTCTGAAAGATGCCGCGCATAGTGCCGCTTATCAAGAAGATACTTCTTCTTCACAAAAGCCGTCTTGAACTGTCCAAACGAACAATCAGCCCTCTCGAACACGTAAGCGCGAAGACAAAAGAAAGAACTGAACCCTACCTCCTCACCCTGATCCTGAAAATCCGCTGTACCCAAAGGCATCAACCGACACTCATACTCTCCTCCATACGTCCAATACGTAGTCGCATAATGCAAAAAGACCGTCACCTGCGCAGCACCACCCGGCCAATGTCCAATGAAGAAGTATATCGGGTCCCCAGGCTCCGCAGGATAATGCGGACAATTCTCAGAACTGAGAAAGACATGCTTGCGTCCGTGTTTGGCGTGTGTGTAGGTGACACCGCGGCCTGCGGCTCCGCCATACCATTCTGCGATTGCTTTGCCTTTGATTGGGGGCCAATCTGGGTCGGGAGGAGGGTAGACATCGAGAGAGGGCATCGTGCGTAAGAAGTTTGCTAGGCCGTCTTCGTGGGGAGCGTCGTCGTCTTCTTCGTCCTCGTCATCTTCCGACGGCGGGTCGGGGGCACGGGGGGGCTGTGAAAATGTAAATGAGGGTGATAGAAGGATTGGGAACAATTCACGAACCTCTCGTGTTGCGGTCTTTTGAGGTGGGGGCGGCGGACGAGAAACGGGTTTCGGAGCGTTTGGAGGGGCCGTCGGTGTTGGTATTAGTCTTGAAAAAGCAGCAGTCGGAGCTGTTTTCGACGGCGGCTTTGACGAGGTTGAAGGTTTTGGAGCAGAACTCCTGAAGAACTTCATCGCCGGATGCTGTTTCAAGGAAGGCGGGACGGCAGGACCCGGACGCGAGACACTCGTTGATGCGGATGGCTGAGCCGATGTTGATACGGGTGGGATGGAGCAGGAGACATCGGAGGCCACGCTCGCGACAACTCTCTTCTCGCCAGCGCTACTTCCACCACCACCCTCACTGTCAGGTACTGCGAACGAAACTTTCTTCGTGGACGCTCGACGGGGGCCCGAAGTAGAAGGTCCAGCTCCCGCTGCCACAGAGGCGCTTGAGCTGGGATTATTGCCAGCCTGGGTACTGGAGGACGATGGCGCAGCTGGAGGAGTATCTTTAGACACTTTCACCCTCCTGACGATGAAGCGGGGCCCAGAGGTCTCAGTATTTGGTGTCGACGTCGTTGATCCTTCTCCAACGCGGTTGATAACGCGATCCGTTGTCGGAAGGGCTTCGTCCTTCTTCGGAGCAGCTACAGTGGACATTGACGATCCAGGCGTAGGCGAAAGCGAAATCCTCTTCCGCGGCTTGTGTGGCGGTGGGTGGGGATTGCTACGTGGAGGAGGCGTAACGGGGCCTTTGAGGTCTCTATTACTGCCGGGCCGGGCTAGAGATGGAGTGGTACTAGAAGGACCAGAAACAAGTGCATCTGCGTCGGAAGTGGGTGGGTGAGCAACGGCGCTGGGTCGCTGAACAGCTGTAGATGACATTGATAAGGGCTGTGGACGAGAAGTAGAGTTGATAATCGAGTTGTACACGTCCGCAGCATGTTGAGCTTGTTCTTCCGTCGGAGATACACTGGGATATGAGGGTATCGAAGACTTGGGAGAGGGTAGAAAGAGGGGCAAAGATGAATGTTCGTCTTCTGCGAGTTCGCAATCGTCATCGTCCATGGTGTGGTCATCCTCGTCAAATTCATCATTGGAAGCTATCGGTGTTGGATAACGTGAGACATCGGTCATATCAACGTTGTCTTCTGTGTCTGAGGGAGGCGAGGCTTCATCTTCGACCTCGCTGTCCTGAGCGTCAGGCGATAGCGAACGTCTGGGCGTGGCCGGGAGGTTATTGAGGAGGTCCTCCTCACGTTTCAGCTGGGGAGCAACACTCAAACTAGGATAGCGAAGAGACATGTCGTCCAATGGAGGAGAGTGCGTGGATCGTGGAACGTTCACCTCTGGGCTCTCGAATCGCTGTTGGGTGACGTTTGCCGATATAGTTGCATCTTCGACCTCCTCTTTCTTGAGTCGTTTGATGTCCCGTGTGTCGACTTTGCTTTCCTCGGTGAGAATGCGTTTGCGAGGCACGGTTGGGAGCTGTATGGAGTTGAGCTGTGTGAGGCGTCGGACGACGGTAGAAGCTCACTGAAGATGGTTGCTCAATTATCTCGATATCGCTGTCTTCTCCAGTTTGTTCCTGAGAGTCATTGTTTACCAAACTGTTTGAGGGGCATTGGGTACGACAAACCTCATTGGCAACAGGTCCTGCATTCGATCTACCAGGCTACAAACACAGAAAAAAGTAAATTCTATAATCAGAGTCAACATCGACTTGAACTCACCAGAAGAATGGCATCGATAATTTCAATCTCGTCGTCATCATCCCTTTGTTCCTGCTATGAAGACAGAACTGAGCAAGCCTTGAGCTTGAAACCGGCTTGACGCGACTTACCTTGACCGCTGAGGTACCATAGTCACTGACCGACCGTTCTGGTGTGACAGTCGCAGAACCATTATTCCTTCGCTGGATATTGCTCAATCAACTCAAGTCACAATCCTTCAAAGAACAACATACCTGGAATCTCTCAACCTGCCTCTGCAAGTCCCGTATCTGAGAAGCTTGTGCCTCCGACAAAGAAGTCAACTCTGCCACACGCGTCCTGTTAGTTGAAAGAGACTCCCTATACTGGTCTCGCTCTCCTCTGACATCGGTCAGCTCCTTTTCGAGGTCAGCAATTTGGTGCTTGAGCTCTATTGCATTGGCTAGTAGCGCTTTGTGCTCGCGCTCCATCGCGAAAGGAGGTCGCCGGGAAAAACCAGGAACGAGAGGGGGACATTCGACTTGTTAGCGAAAAGGGTTGACTCGGATATTTCCTTTTTTCTTGTAAATTTGTGTTGATCGCTTTCACGTGATCCGACGCGTCGCGATCATACACACGACGCGTCAGTCACACTCCTTGGTATCACTAGCCATTAAGTAGCTCAAGGACCCGATGGAATCAGTTCGTCGCTGAATATTCAATGATCTGTCTTGTCGTAAGTTGTCAAGAAGAACCGCGCCAATATTGTCGAATTGAACCGGATAATTATTTCGTTAAGGGCCAATTGCGATTGCTCCGAGCAAGTGTTCGGAAATTGAATCAATGGGTCCTAGGATCATGCTGCTTCCATACTTCAGTTCTCCATTAACAAATCACAACCAGGGCTGGAACAGGCGTATTGTTGACGAAGTACTTAGAACTCCTCTAGGCTCTAGGATTGGTGAAGCCCGAAGATGGAGAAACAGGTCAGAACTTCTAACTCGAGGTGTGTTGGAGGCAAACAACAAACCTGCACAATAGATGTTTTCCCCGCAGATTCCTCTGTGATAAAACCGATCGGCACTTTCTCCGTGCGCGCTAGGACTGCCATCAACCGGACAGTGTTCACGAGCGAAGGCCCTGAGAAGTGATGAGAACGTATTGGGCCTGTCTAGACAGCAGGACGCAGTGGGAATGGGTCGAACATAGACGTTACTGGAGCGGTCAAAAAGAAGCCTGAGAATTATAGGACCAAGTTGAAGCTGAGAAAATAGAATCCGAGGCGGAGGACGACTATCGGGGACACTATAGAAAGCACAATGAATAACATTGCAGGGTAGTTTGAAACGATTCGAAGCAAGTTTGACTTATGTAAGAGGCCATTTTCTGATAGCAACCGTCGAAACTTGTACTTAGGAGAAAGTTCAACATCGTCCATCGCGATCGGCATTTGCCGCGGCCGACTTCGATAGCACTCTCATAGTCACTCTCAAATTCTATCCTGCGTTCTGCAAACTTGGAATAGATGCGGAACGTGACATCGAACAGTCTCCTTGAAGAATCTTCTACGATGAACGGGAACCTTGACAGGCAGGACGAAAATACAGGGCCGATCTCCATATCGCCACCAATTGAGTCCGAGTCCTTCCAGGAGCAAGATACCTCTAGTGTTGCCGAGACTGCTGTGGCCAATGCACCAGTAACGGATGAGTCTGATCCCGCGGAACGAGCTCGCAAGCTCTGTGATCTCTTTCTGAACACGTTCAAGGACACGTCAAGTTTCAGACGTTTTCTGGACTCCCATCGTCACAAGCGTGCCCAAAGTCTACTTGACACCATGCAAAATGTCAGTATCTGACTGCCTAATTACTGACAATAGTAGAGCTGAGTACGGTACCTCCTGTTTAGTTACTCGACAGTGGTTTTGTCGAACAGTCGTCGAGAGCCTTTTTGATCTTGGGTTTGACCAGATTGGCCCTCCTCTCAGAACAATACCCCAGACGTATCCGAATCTTGAAAAATGTAAGCCGAATACAATATATGCCATTTGACGTTGGAGGTAAGGTCGTGGCCTGTAAGGGGTCCTGGGCAGGAAAGGCGGTGTGTATTTTGAGTTATCTTTTGGGTTATGACAACGAGGAAGTCAACCCAGTAACTAGACTAATTCCCTTATGCCAGCTTTCCTTCCCTAACGAATTTTCAATCCAGGAATTCTCTCGCACGGCACTAATTTGGGCGCAACTGCGTCATAAGAATGTGTTGCCGTTACACGGCCTCTACTATGACAGAACCAATAGGTTGAATCTTGTATGTCCCTTCATGAGGAATGGGAATGTCATAGAATTTTTAAAACAAAATCCGGATGCGGATCGGCGATCGCTCGTACGTCTCAAGACTTTCATTTGTTAGTCTACTAACCTCATTTAGACCTTTGACGCCGCCGCCGGAATGTCTTACCTGCACGACAACGGCCTCGTACACGGCAATATTAATGAATTCAATATCCTTGTCACTGATACTGTTCCACCCCGAGCCTGCCTCGCCGGTTTTTCTCTCATAACGTTCACACACCATGATGAGCTTGAGTCTATGCATTCCTTATTTTCAGCTCCTGAGGGCAGAGTTGTGGAGTTTGAGTCACCGGAACTGTTCGACTTTATTACCGATCGAAAAACTGAGGCTAGTGATGTATATAGCTTTGCGGAAACCGTTTATAAGGTGTGCTCCCTTTGATTTATTCCGCCGGTGCAATAACTCACAACCACGATTTGACTTAAGATCTTCACAGAAACTCCCCCCCTCTCAATAGAGGGAAATCTTTCTGTAATGTCCAGAATAGTCAGCGAGGAGCGTCCTAAAAGACCTGTAGAACAAATCTGCTTGGACCAAGGGCTCGATGACGCCATGTGGAAACTTGTTGAAGATTCATGGGCACAGAATCCCGCTTCACGTCCTACTGCACGCCAAATCTTGCAGAGGCTCTCAAATGGATCGGTCATTGTGGACGAGGACAGCGTTGGCCATGGGTGGAATCCTGAAGCACTGAGAGTACAAGACAGAAGTCGGCCATGGGGAACACTACAGAGGCACAATAAATGACATTGCGAGGTGGTTTCAAATAATGCATAACTAGCTTGACCCAAGAGGCCATTTCCTGGGTAGCAAAGTTGAATAGACATATCAGCAAGACAAGAATCTAATGAGGAACCTTGAGACATAATGCAAACATAATGATGGTTTCATGTGAACCAGGCTCAAAAGCTTCTTTCAAGGATAGGGCGCCGGGTATATCATAAATAAGTACACCGCACTGACGAGCTTTGTCGCAAGCTCGATTGCAACTTGATCATTGTCGAAAAACTTGTGTTTATTCCGAGTCCTTCGGAAACTCCACATCCGTCGATCGGCATTTGCCGCCGCTGACATCGCCTGGACTCTCATGATCACTCTCAAATCTATCCTGCATTCTGCAAACTCGCAATAGACTCGGAACGTGACATTGAACAGTCTCCTTGAAGAATCTTCTACGATGAACGGGAACCCTGACAGGCAGGACGAAAATACAGGGCCGATCTCCATATCGCCACCAATTGAGTCTGAGTCCTTCCAGGAGCAAGATACCGCTAGTGTTGTCGAGACTGCTGTGGCCACTGCACCGTTAACGGATGAGTCTGATGCCGCGGAACGGGCCCGCAAGCTCTGTGACCTCTTTCTGAATACGTTCCAGGACGTGCCAAGTTTCAGACGTTTCCTGAACTCCCATCGTCACAAGCGTGCCCAAAGTCTACTTGACACCATGCAAGATGTCAGTATCTGACTGCTTAATGTCAACCGTAGAACTAAATTTGTGTTGGGTTTCCTGTTTAGTTACTCGACAGTGGTTTTGTCGAACAGTCGTCGAGAGCCTTTTTGATCTTGGGTTTGACCAGATTGGCCCTCCTCTCGGAACAATACCCCAAACGTATCATCTTGCAAAATGTAAGCCGAATAGAGTATATGCCATTTGAATCTGGAAGTTTCTCCGAGGCCTATAAGGGGTCTTGGGCAGGAAAAGTGGTGTGTATCTTGAGCGGTCCATATTATGAAAGTCCTGATATTAGACAAATCAACTGGGTAACTCTACAGTTATTCCCTTCAGTCTACCTGGCTAATTCTTTCAATTTATTTATCCAGGAATCCTTTCGCGTGGCACTAATCTGGGCGCAACTGTGCCATAAGAATGTGTTGCCGTTCTATGGTCTCAACTACGTCCCCAACAAAGGGTTGAGGTTGAGTCTTGTATGTCCCTTCATGAGCAATGGCAATGTCATGGACTTTTTACAAAAAACTCCGGATGCAGATCGGCGATCGCTCGTATGTCTCAAGACTTTCATTTGTTAGTCTAGCTAACCTCACTTAGATCTTTGACGTCGCTGCCGGAATGTCTTATCTGCACGACAACGGCCTCGTACACGGCAATATTAATGGTTTCAATATTCTTGTCACTGATACTGTTCCGCCCCGAGCCTGCCTCATCGATTTTGCTCTCATAACATTCATACACCATGATGAGCTTGAATCCATGCATCCCTTATTTTCAGTTCCTGATGGTGGAACAATAGGGTTTGTGTCACCGGAACTGCTCATTGATGATCGAAAAACTGAAGCTAGTGATGCATTTGCCTTTGCGATGACCGTTTATCAGGTGTGTTCCCTTTAATTTACTCCGCCGGCGCAATGTCTCACAACCAAGATTTGACTTAAGATCTTCACAGAAACTCGCCCCTTCTCAAGAATGCGAAGTCGTGATCTAGTAAACAGAATAGCCAGCGGTGTACGTCCTGAAAGACCTGCAGAACAAATCTGCTTGGACCGAGGGCTCGATGATGCCATGTGGAAACTTGTGGAAGATTCATGGGCACAGGATCCCGCTTCGCGTCCTACTGCACACCAAATCTTGGAGAGGCTCTCAAATGGATCGGTCATTGTGGATGAGGACAGTGTTGGCCATGGGTGGGGTGATCTTGCCCCTCCATGGTTTCCGAGAAACTGAAGTATTTTTCATATACTGCGTTATTACTTAAATAACTACTACAAAGACTATCGAGCCATCCGATCAGAGCAAATTTGTATTTTCGTTATGTCTTGCTCGTATAACTGAGTACCTTTTATAGTGCAGAATAGACGTTGATTTGGAAACAGGTATTACCCACTTTATTTACCACATGTATTTGTTTCGCGTCATTCGGATTAATTGATCATTGATTCTCTCAAGGTTGTATGTAAGTGCAGAGGTTGTAACAGCTAGGATTACTGAAGCCCGAAAACGGAGAAGAAGAGTCAGGACTTCCAACTCGAGGTGCGGTGGAGGCAAATAACAAACCTGTGCAATACGTGATTTCCACTCAAGTTCCTCTGTAATAAAAAATCGACTTTCTCCCAGCGCGTTGGGACTACCATCCACACATAATCAAGAAATGACGCCTACAACAAAAAAGATCAGTCAATGCCAAGGCAACCAATGTGCTAGAAACGACCCTCAAGTAGGAACTTGAATTGTGGCCACGGTCCTGATACCTCATCATTTGTTTCGAGACGGAGCGGAGCCTGGCTCTGAGAGAATGTACGTTATAGAAACGGGGAGCGTGTTGGGGCCACATATACGGTGGGCACAGTGCCAGTGGGTTGAAAATGGACATTATTGGAGTCGGGATAGGAAAAAAGGTGGGATCCTGAAGCACTGAGAATCTAAGACAGAAGTCGGCCATGGGGAACACTACAGAGGAATGAATGACACTGCAAGGTCGTTTGAAACAATGCGTAGCTAACTTGACCTAAGAGGGCATTTCCTGGGTAGCATTGTTGAATAGACACATCAGCAAGACAAGAATCTAACGAGGAATCTTGGGAGGTATGGAGTCATGTGAACTAGGCTCAAAAGCTTCATTCAAGGATAGAGCGCCAGGTGTATCATCAATAAGTACATCCCACTGACGAACTTTGTCGCAAGCTCGATTGCAACTCGATCATTGTCGAAAACTTGTGTTTATTCCGAGTCATTCAGAAACTCCGCGACAACATCCGTCGATCGGCATTTGCCGCGGCTGACTTCGACAGCACACTCTGTCAAACCTATTCTGCATTCTGCAGACTTGCAATAGACTCGGAACGTGACACAACAGTCTCCTCGAAGGATCTTCTGCGATGAATGGGAACCTTGATAGGCAGGAGCAAAATGCAGGGCCGATCTCCATATCGCCACCAATTGACTCCGAGTCCTTCCAGGAGGAAGATATCTCTAGTGTTGCCGAGACTGCTGTGGCCACTGCACCAGGAACGGATGAGTCTGATGCCGCGGAACGGGCGCGCAAGCTCTGTGACCTCTTTCTGAGCACGTTCAAGGACATGCCAAGTTTCAGACGTTTCCTGGACTCCCATCGTCACAAGCGTGCCCAAAGTCTACTTGATTCCATGCAAGATGTCAGTATCCGACTGCCTAATCTCAATTGTAGAACTGAATTCTGTATTTCCTGCTTAGTTACTTGACAGTGGTTTTGTTGAACAGTCGTCGAGAGCCTTTTTGATCTTGGCTCTTAGTAGATTGGCTCTCCTCTCAGAACAATACCCCAAACGTATTATCTTGCAGAATGTAAGCCAAACAGAGGATATGCCATTTGGATCTGGAGGTTTCCTAGGTGTCTATGAGGGGTCCTGGGCAGGAAAGGTGATGTGTATCTTGAGTCGGGATTCTCCAGGTTCTGACAAAGAGGAAGTCAACCGAGTAACTAAATTGATTCCCTTATGCCGGCTTCCTTCCCTAACGAATTTTCGATTTAGGAATCCTCTCGCAGGGCACTAATTTGGGCGCAACTGTGTCATAAGAACGTGTTGCCGTTATATGGTCTCTACTACGATGAAACCAATGGGTCGAATCTTGTATGTCCCTTCATGAGGAATGGGAATGTCATGGAATTTTTGGAACAAAATCAGGATGCAGATCGACGATCGCTCGTATGTCTCAAGACTTTCATGTTAGTCTAGCTAACCTCATTTAGATCGTTGACGCCACTGCCGGAATGTCTTATCTGCACGACAACGGCCTCATACACGGCAATATTAATGGTTTAAATATTCTTGTCACTGATAATGTTCCGCCCCGAGCCTGCCTCACCGGTTTTTCTCTCATAACGTTCACATACCATGATGAGCTTGAATCTATGCATCCCTTATTTTCAGCTCCTGAGGGCGGAGTTGCGGAATTTGAGTCTCCAGAACTGTTCGACTTTAATATTACCGATCCCGATCGAAAAACTGAGGCTAGTGATGTATACGGTTTTGCGATGACGGTTTATCAGGTGTGCTCCCTTAATTTACTCCGCCGGCGCAATGTCGCACGACCAAGATTTGACTTGAGATCTTTACAGAAACTCGCCCCTTCTCGGGAATACGACCTCTTACTGCAATAACCAGAATAATCAGGGGGATTCGTCCTGAAAGACCTGCAGAACAAATCTACTTGGACCGGGGGCTGGATGACACCATGTGGAAACTTGTGGAAGATTCATGGGCACAGGATCCCGCTTTGCGTCCCACTGCAAGCCAAATCTTGGAGAGGCTTTCAAATGGATTGGTCGTTGTGGGCGAGGACCGCGTTGGCCACGGGTGGGATGATCTTGCTTCTCCATGGTTTCCGAGAAACTGAAGTCATTTTTCATATCCTGTGTTATTACTTAAATAACTACTATAAAAATTATCGAGCCATAGCAACGGATTGGAATTTTCATTACCTCTTGCTCGTATAACTGGGTACCTTTTATCGTGCAGAAGAGAAGTTGATTTGGAAACAGGTTATTTACCACTTCATTTACCACATGTATTCTGCTAGCGTCATTCGGCAGGGTTTGATTGGTCATTGTTTCTCTCAAGGTTGTATGTAAGCGCGGAAACACATGTAATGGAACTATCCAATATGATCGAAACTCTACATCAATTCTTCCTCTCACTCACTGGAACGATCACAAATTTCCCATCCGTCCCAGCTCTGATGAGGTGATTATCAACTAATGCCCACAGCACGGCGTCCGAAACACTGGGAAACCACCGAACCGTTTCCAAACGGTGATTTGGCCTATATTGCGGTGGCGGAAAGGTATATGAGTGGTGAATAGTAGGTTGCAAAGATTGCGATGATGGATCTTGGATGTACGAAGTATCAGAAAGGATGAGGCGACGGTCGACTAACGTTAAAATGGTTTTGCGTGCCCCTGCTGTAATCACAACTGTATCGTCTCGAACAAATGAGATGAACAACGTTGCATGTGCAAAGTTGGGTTCATAGGTGCCAACGAGAGTGCAATCCTTGGCATCCCAGACGTAAATAGTGGTGTCGGTGGAGCCAGCGACAAGTTGTTCATTCGGAGAAAATGCCACGCCACGAATATCGGAGATATTACCCTTCAGGGGGTGACCGACCAATCTGGTAGAGTCAAGCTTCCATAGAAGAAGAGTATTGTCAGAGCCAGCTGAAAAGACAAGGTTTCCTTTTGGTGTGGAAAACGCATTCCACTGTGCCTCAAAAGCAGTCTTTTCGAGGAATGTGCGGGATAAAAGATTGGTCATGGCAAGACCATCTGAGTGTTCGTAGAGAATCTGTTGTCGATCGGGCGAAAAGGCCATCAAACCAAAATTGAAATAGCCGGGAATATTAATTAGCGCCAAAGCCTGCCCAGCTGGTACGCTCCAAAACCACACACCATCAGCAGCGCCCGAAAGAAAATGTCTTCCATCTATCGTGAATGCGACGGTTTCTACGGCAACAACGTGCCGCGTCAAGGGAACCCCAATTTGTCGATGATTCCCGGCATCCCACAAGCGTACTGTTGTGTCCTGAGAACCGGACACGAAGTATTTTGAATCTGGGCAGATGGAAACCGCTAAGACGGGGGCAGTATGTCCAATGAATGTCCCACCGATCATTTCACCAGTATGGAAATTCCACAGACGTAAATGATAGTCTTCTGAGGACGATAGGATCCATCTACCATCCGTCGATACCGTCAACGACTGGGTTCTTCCAGAATGTTCCATTTGATTTACAAGATCCCCGGTGAGCGCGTTCCAGATTTTGATGGCACCGTCCCCCCCTGAGACAATAAGGGTGCCATCTGGAGCAAAGGCTATACAAGATACGTGATGTGGATGCATTGCCAATGAACTCTTCGGCGTGTGTCCATCCCATGTGTGGATTTCACCATCCAAGCAACCCAGAGCAACCAGTGTTCCATCGGGAGAAAGGGATATACTGCTGGCTTTCGATTCTGATGTTCTGTTGATTTCTCTGAATTTTTGAACGTCCCACATCGCAATATTGTTATCATGCTGGTTTCCTGTACTAGCAGTTGCCATTCGGCTGCCATCAGGCGAGAAAGTCATCTCACTCAGACCACCATTCCATGGTACGATGATTGGAGCTGTTGAGCTTCCATCCACATCATTCCATACGAGGACGTGGGTGTCGAGAGAGGTGGTTACAAGTGATGGACTCGTTTGAACGTGGATATTAAGAGGGGGTGCGAGGAAGATGTTGTGGCACCGGGAAAGCAAAGTATCAAACTGGGACAAAGTCTTGGCTGGGTCATCGAGTACAATCCCCAGCATGTTTGTGTCCTTTCGAGGAGCATGAGATAAACAGAACCGAAGGGCATATCTGGCAGAATGCGACAGATCCTTCATTTCTAGGGATGAAGAAGCGTAATGAGTGTCTCGAACGGTAAGATATGAATTCGCCAAATGACGTAGGCAGCACAGGGTTAGTTCTGCGTTCGCCGTGTCTGGATCAATACGGAACTGTAGCTCTGCATGATCACTCTGAATATAGTCGGAGAACGACTTGTGGAGGCGTAATATGGTCGTGTGATCGACTTTGTCCAACCCAGAAACCAAAACAGTTCGAAGACGTCGAACAAAGTTTTCTACGTCAACGCGCCTGCTATCAGGTGTACGACGTAAATCAAGAAGGTCGTCAAGATGGGAAACACTCAATGGTTCCCGGGCCATCAAGATCGAACCTATTAGACGTCGGAAAATTTCAAAGTCCCATTCCTTCGCACTCAAGGCTCCATGGGTAAGCTGCAGAATGCGGCCATAAAGATGATAGATATCATCCTTCTCTCCGGGTACTGGTTCCATATTTTCAAGCACGTCGTCGGGATCCTCCTGCCCTCGCAACTCCAGCCGTGTATCCAGAAACTTGATGAACGTCACTGCCCAGATAAACAAACCCGATGCTCTTTCTTTCAGTCGGCCCAAGTATTCATCGCCTGGCCAATGATTCCGGTCCAATCCATGCTTCTGGGCCACAGCGCAAAGTTTACGCTTTATGAATTCACCGACGTCGTCGCGCGAGTCCACTGTGTCAAGATGAAGGCGCTTGACATGTTGATCACTCGAATTTTTGGTGAACGGCTGGTATACTTTGTCCTCCGTGCGACTAGATATCAAAATCTTTGTATTTAGGTGGCCTGAAAGCTTTTCAAAAAGTTGAGAAAATATTGTCGCCGTGTCATCAAGGCGGGATTTGTCCGTTTCGTCCAGACCATCTATGACGACCAGTACGGGCATCTCTTTCTTGACTTTCGACGCTTTGACAATTGCACTGATGAAGAGCTCGGCGGCTTGTTGTGCAGTCATTCGGTCTACGATTGATCGTGACTTATCGACCGCATCATACAGATGATGTTCAACAGTTTCGTGATAGTCGGAGAGTTGTTGTGCGATTGTAGGGAAGTATTTGTTGGGGTTGGTAGTTTCGGGGATATTGCGATTTATGAAAAATTGCGCCCAAAGAAATCTTTGTTCCTTGCCTTCCTGAGCGATGGTAGCCGTGACGGTGGATTTACCGCACCCCGGTTCACCAGTAAGCCAAAGGAAGTTCTGTGAATTCTCAGATCGATCATGAATCCAGTCTCGGATCTGTTCCAGGATTGCTACTCGAGTGTACTCGTCACAGGACTTTTTCTCCTGCTTGTCATAGGTCGGATGAAGTACGTTGTGAGGTTCAAGTGCCTTCCGTAGCGCTTGTTGTCGAGCGATTTCTGCAGCGATTTTGTCCTGCGAATGAATCGGTATTCCTGCACTTCCATATAATAGAGGATCACAAACCTCGTGCGCTTTACGTGTCGCCTCAATCTCCTCAATCATATCGAGTAGGTTATCCTGACGTTGTAGCAGTTCCTGGAACTTTTGCAGGAGAGAATGGGCGTCTCTTGATGTTCTTATATATACGCGTTCCTGGTGAACTATGAAACCCAGAAAGGTTGATAAGGACGACGGAGGCACGCACGCGGAACCTTTCGCGCGCCTTACAAAGGCGTTCATTAAATTCCTCAATCTCGCTTTTGACGTCAAACCTCGATAACAGAGACCATCGACCATCATTCTTGATTGCGAGACACTCAGTCACAATCGATAAGGTTTTGAGATGCGCTATCATACCAGACGAGTTTCTGCCCAAATACATATTTGATCGATAATCTTACTGTCAGGGTTTGTTTGAACAACCATGGAATACGATGGTCTCAAGGATCATTGCGTACCGAGTTGGAGCTACATCGTTCCATACAAGCTTTATAAAGTCGCGGTCTTCCGAGGATGTTATGAGTTTATGCAGGCCAACAAACCATTCTGCAGCACTCAAGGAAAAGTCGAGGACGTCTGAATTAGCGCTGGACAAAGTCTGAATATGGCAAGATAAAATTCGGTCGTCAGGAACTGGGATAGGCATACCGCTCCAAGCTCAAAAACCTTAGCTAGACTTTTCACGAGACTTTGGGCAGGAAATGGCGCATCGGGAATGAGACCAATGAAAGGCTCGCCTTTCTGAATCGCAGAGTTAATCTTCCTTAGGACGTATTCAAGAGTGTTCTCTGACGGATCCTGCTTATTCCAGTATCCAAGGGCTTCGACAAAATTCGCAGAGATCTCCCATTCTTGCGCGGTGGGAGATGTGTCGTCATCCGCCATTGGGTTCCTAAACGTTGTTGCTGCACATATTACACATTTTAGTTGGCTTAGAGGACATACTGTAATGCTTTCAATCTCTCTTCAATATTCAGCTCAGAATGAGAATCTTCTCGTGTCCTGGGTGTTGTATTACCAGATGTTGCTGCAGATCTCCTGAGAAGTAACTGAGAATATGAAATAGCCTTGAACGATAAGCAACTTACCTCCTCCCTTCTATTATAGACTCTGGATGAAGCATGTTTCCATCCACTTCGGATGATACTACGCTGGGAAGTGCTGTATGACTTCTCAAGTACAAATGAGTATATATAATCGTTTTCAGGGGCATGAACCTACCCCGATGCTTCAAGTGTAGCTCTCTGAGGATTGTTCACCACTTCAGGAGAACGTGCCTTCTTCTTGTTGCGGAAATAGGGGAACTTGAAGGAGGGCATTCCTATGCATATAGCGGGCGAAATAGGCGTGAGGACAAAAAAGCTTGAGCAACGAGTGCGTTAATCGCTTCCTGTGACCGAGGTGGTCAAGTGACAAGATGCTGTAAACTTCGACACGGCTGTGAATTCCGAAGATACCGTGACGTTGGATCCATATGCCTTCCATGATCGATGTCAATGATGGACTATGACGGGTGCAAAAGACATAAAATGGACTACAAGATCGATCTCCAGCTGATCTGTCAGCTACGAGCTGTTTGAAAAGTATCATAACTTAGACCTTGATGAAAAATAACTTACAACTCACATGCTTCATCCATCCGAAATTTGAAACATATTACTTCTGACATATAAGTGTTTGAACCTCTTGGCAAATCCGAGTTGGCGTGGCACACATGTCGCCGAATACACGGATGCCT
Source organism: Termitomyces sp. K1Ag (assembly GCA_017657315.1). NCBI lineage: Eukaryota > Fungi > Basidiomycota > Agaricomycetes > Agaricales > Lyophyllaceae > Termitomyces > Termitomyces sp. K1Ag. The sequence goes on along the minus strand of JAGGAR010008006.1, from coordinate 42,627 downwards.
TCAAGCCTCAGGCTTCAAAGTTCACTCACGATTTCTCCTACTCAAATACAGCATTTATGCCAAGAAAAACGTGTTTCTCACGTATTAGGAGGTACATATTCACTGGAGACGAGATTTCAGAGAAAGTATTCGTAACTTCCTGTCTCATAGCAGTAGACCAGTGTATGGACCTGCTGTCGTGCTCACCCAGCGTGTCAAGCTGACATCTGTTCCAGGGACGATGGTCAAGCGGGAATATGTGACCAATAGGTGAGAGCCTAAGGAAGAAAAGTTGTGTCAGTCGAAGGCGCGATGGGTGCACACAGGAACGACCTTATGACAAGGATCCCAGAGCCAGAGCGACAGCGTAATCGCTGTCACTGATCATAACTAGCTAGCGATTTAGAAACATTGTTTGCTGTAGCCCGGAAGTTTCTCTCCAGCAATTTCGTCGTTAGTTGGTATACGGAGACATGATTTGCACAAGGACGTACCAGGACACTTGGATACCTTTCCAATCGCGTCGCTCAAAGGTGTATCTGCGTCGCATGAGTCCCATTGGAAAATACTAATAGTCTTAATGCCCCGCTCGATTCTCCACGTTGGCAAGAGACGGACCTTCGGAGTTACTAGTTACATAAAGTAAAAGTATCAAGTCGGACTTCAGCGAGCCACGGAGGGGATCAAAAAGCAGCAAATATACGAGTCTACGATAGTTGGCGGGGCTTTTGTATGCTGTCTTTTACGAGCAGTCGTCTTGTTTTCAGGCTATTGCACGAGTCTCCAATGCCATGTATACATATCGGCTACTTCCGAATTTGCAAATTTGTGTTGCGTGGTGTTCACGTGAGCGACGCGTCGCGAGCACGTGATCAGCCTACTTTCAAATGATTCTCATTTGCGTCTATGTAGACGAGTGTAAATCAGAATTCATGGCAACCTGTCATTTTCCGAGTCGTTTTTTTTTAGCTTCTTCTACCAGACATTTACTTATTGATCGTGGTATAGGCTCACAGAGAGCGACAAAGGCTCCAAGGAACTTGAAGGAAGACACGGACTGACCACGAAGGAGTACTTTTCAGCGAAAAATCGCTACAAAGACCGGCCTAGAAACCCCAGAAACCTCGGCGCATTACACTGAGTTTTCAAGTGCAAAATGTTGAAAGCACGATTACTAAACGACAATTAGGACCAGAGTTAGATCAAGTTTTTTCTTTTCGTGACATGCGGCTCAATTGAAAAGGGTTATGATATTCCACGTTGAACCAGTTCATTGGTACCCCAGGCGCCGAATTGTAGGCCACTTTACCTTCATTCTGTAGAATGCCTATGATTTCATTTTTGGAATCTCCCTCCGCGGAGGCTCCGCCTTTCGATCTTCGTCCAGAAACGCCTCGTTGTCCTCCAAATCTTAAAAGCATCCTGATATTATTTTGCTCTGCAATCGCCTGTGTACTTCGTTAGCAAAATGATGATCGTAACCGATGAATCGAAGGCGTGTAACGATAATCGCCTATAATGGGATAAGAGGGATCAAAGATAATGGAGAAGCCAAAATATATACGAACCTTTGAGCCCGTCGAGACCATGTCATTTTGTTGTGTTTGTAAAGTCGAAGCGTCTGGAATAGATGTATTATTACCCTCTATCTTCTTCCAGAGTGTGAACTCAGCGCTGTATTGGTTCCTGATATACCTAGACAGGAACTAAAAATAGAGGAATATTAAGAACCAAAAGAAAGCGAGAAAGGCGTACGCACATCTTCTCCCAGACGGCTATACTCTTGAACGGCTCCCCATAACACTTGTATTCCCCAAGATAATACCACAACGTTGTCTTTATGTGCGAAAAGACTCTGACAACCTTGCTTCCAACACGGGTCTTGGCGCTGACGAGCGCAATTACTGGTGCACCGGGAGTCAAAGGAAACTTTAGCGAGCTAACTGGGTTCAAGAAGATGTGCGCTCGTCCCTTCTTGGCTCTCGTGAAAGTCACATCGAGACACGCATCCCCTCCGTACCACTGCCTTATTGCACGCCCTGGTATCGATATTTTAATAGGAGAGGGTTCAATGAGAGCTGGAGGAGTGGCTAAATGAGTCTGTATATCTATTGGTGCTGTGGTGGTTTCAGATTTTCTTGGCTGTTTTCAAGCAGACTGGTGAATAGCGAGACCCAGAAGAGATACACATTGCGCCTACTTACCGATTTCATGTGACGAGGCCGTTGAGGAGAAATCGGCTTCTCTAGCGGTGGGGGTGTCATGGGCGGGGAAGCAGGAAGATTATCTGAGTCCCTAATCGGAGCCGTGCGGTATGGTTCGAGAGCTGTCTTCTGAGCCGTTATGCGAGCACTTATGGAAGCGGCAATGTCGTCGTAGGAGATGTCAGGTTGGACAGACGTAGAGGTCGCAGGTTGTGTCGAGAAATAGGTTGTGTCAGCTGCGCGCTTGATCGTAGACTGTGGCTCGATGGCATGCGTAGTTCTGCTTGATGAGAGAGTAGGTGTCCCATCCGGCGTCTTCATCTCGGAATTTTCTCTTCCATTGATGTTGTTAGGCATATGCGACACCAAGTTGACCGCTCTTGAAGTTGTAGTAGTGTGAGGCACGCAGGCGCCAGGACCGTCGAGATTATCTGCGCCAGTGTCGCAGATCTGAGTCGCGGCGGCGGATTGGTTCTCTTCGCGTTCATCAGTCTCCTCGAGTTCACCTGTCTCGTCCTGTACCTCTTTCTTTTCGACTTCATCATCCCTTTCACCATCTCCGGTCGCTTCAAATTCGTCAGCTTCGTCCAAGTCATTTCTCAATCGTTTTCGAGGGCGAGACTCTCGGTCGCATGTCTCTTCGAAGGCTCTCTTTCTAGAAATACTCGATACCTATGATATGATCAGTTTGAGATGTACAGTAAGGAAAAAAAGTATTAATTCCTACTGAAGTCGTGTCTCGATAATCGTCAAGGTTATTGATAACGGCTTTTGAAGGCTGCAAAGTGATTAGTGCATTGTAGGGGAGAAATAGTAGGGATGACGTAGAGGATAACGCACTGGCTCTACAATTGGCACATCATTATCCCTCTTCGACCCTTGGTAATGAAAGTCGCGTTAACCTATGAGCTGTGCATTGGCAGAGGACATTTGTCTCATACCTTCGAGTCGACGGAACATGGGGCTACAGACTCGTTGGCTCGTGAAAACGTTGCTAAATCAGTCACAGAATCATTTCTTTCTTTCAATAGCTCCCATTAAGAGGCGATCACGCTGCGAGGAAACCATACCATACCTTGAGCCTTCGCCGAGTCAAATCCCGCAACTGAGACGTCTGTTCCTCAGTTCGAGACGTAAGCTCTGCCACAAGAGCTCTGTTTCTCGCAAGTTCCTCTCGATACTTGTCGCGCTCCACGGTCACGTCATCTAGCTCCGTTTTAAGGTCGGCAATTTGGTCCTGCAACACTCTCGTCCGTACCAAAAGCGTCTCATGGTCCATTGTTGCTGGAAGGATGTCCGATGTGAGTTGCCGGGGCGGGAAAAATGATGATCGACAACGTGGCCAGTCTGAGTCAACGCGTCGCGACTACCCCTCAATCTACAGGTCGACTCAGTGCACCACATTCCGGAATCTTCAAGATCATATCATCACCTGGAGGAATCGTCGACCTTTCTTCATTCCCTTGGCTGGTCAAGAGTACTGCCCACGTGGTAAGTGGATGGAAACGTGTGCTAAAGAAGTACCGAGCACTCGCAGAAATCGAGCCTAATAGACGTGAAAGACCAGAGCAAGATTATTGAACCCTGCAGGCAGCACGATCGGAGCTGCACTCTCGAGGCCAGTCATAGATCAGACGCGTTACTCCCTGAACGGGCTGGTGAAGAATCTAACCACAACCTGGATTATGGGATACAACCTTTACAAATGACTCAAAAAGAAGGTAGAGTATATATGTCAGGCAATGTGCCATGTCCTTCATTTTTCAGAGCCATGCAACAGATGTCTTTAGAACCTGTCAGTTGGCTTTCTTTTGAGGCTTGAGTAAGTAATGAGTAAAATTTCATGCAATACCTAGTTTACTCATGTAGTACCGCCTAGCAGAGTTTGAAAAGAGAAGATAGTTCCACTTCAGTGACGAGATCGGTGTGATTGCTCATGCAGGCGACAGCCCCACTTTTGAGCCTTCCAGCATCGGGAAACTCCAGAACGGCAAGGTACGACAGTATCGAATGCAGCGTTGTCAGTTGATGGCTTTCTCGTCTTGTACGGAGTTTTCCGGATTTTGATCACTAACAAACTTCACTGCATTCCGTCAGAGTAACAAGTTCTGCCGGTATTGCTTCTGGCCTCGTGCCCACGTTTGGTCCTACTATACCTTATCGAATCGAAGCGGAGGCCGCCCTCGGACTTCGTGTCTTGTGTTCTCGCGATCGAATCCCATGGTTCTCGGACTTACTCAGGGCATTATGATTGAGCACCACCTCGAGCACCATTCTGCACTCAAGTGCGATAGTCCGATGCCGGTTCTATGGACATACTCATGTGAACTCCCCCTACGGATCACCATTGGCAGGTGAGTGTCGTGGCCATTTGAGCTCTCTTCGCTTCACAAATAACATCAAGTACCGGTTCCTCAGTTCAGAGGCTCAGACGCGAAGATATTCAACAAATCGTATGATGGAACGCATCTATCGGTAATTCTTCGAATCGGATCGATGTGTCGCCTTCCTATACCTTTCGTACGTGCTTTTGTCCGGACTTACAGTGGAAGTTCTGAAAGTATATAAATGATCATGATTCAACATTAGTTTAATTGTCTTCCCACTCCACTGCACTCGGACATTAATCTGTGCCGAAAACCCAATTTTAATCATGCTTGGAAGGCGGCCATGGCCATGTCTGCCACAGGCTTAGCACCATCAGACTTAGATGGATCGCACGGTCAATTCCGACTCCACTTTCGTCCGTCCCGTCACCCAGGAACATCTAGACATCGCGAAATCGACAGGGGTATTATTATCGATCGATTGTGCTGTCAGCATTTTTGATATTAACGCTATGTACTCTCTTATCTACTTAGGAGCAGGCCTCGTAAGGCTTGCTGCCCTCGCTTGAAATGCAAGACATTTTGTATACAAGTGAGTGCCCAGAAATGTATAAATACAAAGTAACTTTCCTGATCGCGAAGCCCGCGAAGTTTTTTTCACTTCACCCACAGACGCCCTTGTCGACACTGACGGATCCCACGAATGGCCGGCCGAATGTTCATAAGTATCTGGCTTTCCCATTAACGGGAGCACTTCAGTCTCCGCGTAGGCTTCCCGTTTTCCATTTGGGGATGTTAGAGCAGTTCTAGAGAATTTAGGGCGTTCATTTTAGGGCGCTATTAGAATTATCTCTGGGGTGCCTGACCGCCGAGAAGCTCCTCTACTGCCGACCCTGGCTTCATAACGGCCGTCAAGCGCTAACTATGAGAATATTTGAGGTTGGCAAAACTTTCCCTTTTGATGCCTCTTGTTTGAGTACCCCTCAAGACGAACGGTCCTCCCTTCAGATGAGCTTTGCGAGCATTCTTGCTTCTGCCATACACGATGTTCAGGCAACGCGCTACTCACAGCGTGAGTGCTCATACTATTCATTCTACGATTAGAAATCTAATCTTCTTACAGTCGCATCCGGAACCATTATCATCTACGATCATCGTATGTTCCACGTTCCCATTGGGATGTTCGAGATGACTCATCTCAACCCTCTACGAAGTGGTCACACTCGAAGATGAAGTAGGTCGTATTTCCATATCTTTAGTGCTTACTGACTGGATCCATAGGTGGAACTCATCTGGGTCCTCGAAAATTTTGTTACCGAGGTGATCGCATGCTGACCAATGTATAGAAAAGCGCCTGGACTTGGGGAAAAGTTCTCTTTCTATTGGTGAGTATCAGAAGGCTTTCCAAATATTTTACCGCTCACGTGTCTGCCAGAATCGCTATTATGGATTGATATCTGTCATGTAAGTGATGTGAATTCGGAGATTGGATATGCTAAATCTTCCACTTCATTTATGCCAGCATCAACAATTACGGTATGGGCGGGCTCACTCTGCACGGGCGCTGCTGATATGTCATGAAAGGTCTTTTCTCCGAACTTCTCACAAATTCTGTAAGCGCCGTCTCTTATGCATCGTGAATCACTGATCCTTATCTATTTCGGCTTTCATAGTTGTAAGCTGTGTTTTTTGATGCCGACAATTGCGATCATTTCGCCTGATCTCTCGCTCAGTTGTACGTGCCTGCCTTGATTGCTCACGTATACACTGGAACGCAGTTGTACATTAGGTCTCCATTTTTTTCGATGGCAGGGTTGGACTGGTCTCATCGCATGCATGATAGCTGAAGGTCAGTGCGATTGTCATCGTACGAATCAAACTTAGATATTCTCCCAGTTATCCTTCAAATGCGGCTCTACGCCATGTACTCTCTTAACAACAAAGTTCTGGCCTTCATGGGAGTGTCTTTCATATGCGCAACGACAGCCTCTGCAGCTATTATGGGATTTGTACTCTCCAAAATTACAGGTCCGTCGAATCCGGAGTACACTTCGTACAAGAATCTCACGCTGCTTTCCCATCTCCACAGCAAGTGCTCTCCCACTCATTCCAGGCCTGATATTTTGTGTACCACAAAATATCGACACGCATTTCTATGCCTTTTGGATACCCATGCTAGCTTTCGAGAGTCTTCTTTGCGTTTTAGCTCTGTACAAAGGTTATGAGACATTCAGAACGACTTCTCCATCACTTCGGTCTGGACGTCATCTCGTCCACATCCTCATTCGGGACTCTGTGCTGTACTTCGTTGTGTATGTTCCTCTCAAGATCTTCCCTCAAATTTTCTCACCAGAATTCGTTTCTCAATAGCATGTTCGCTACATATCTCACAAACTTTCTAATCTTCTTAATCGCGCCAGTATGTTTTCCGTCCTCGACTCTAATCAATTAAGACCCAACCTCTCTATAGCAAACCCTTCTGGAGATTCCGGTTGGATTCTCAGTCGCGATGTCCTGCGTCATGGGGAATCGCATCAGCTTGAATGTTCGCAACGTGCACAGAGAATTCGAGCTCGCTCGGGATTCAGAGAAACTTCCCGGACATTCGCCTGCCAGCAGTGGCAGAGCACGGAGTATAGTTATTCCATCGGGACAGTCGTCGTTGAGTGACATAGAGATGGCACAGCTGCGATTGATGAAGGCGGAAATCCACACTCGGATATAGAAACCGAAAATCGAAAAACTATAATGTGTAGTGTAAATGGAAAATTGTATTCGTTCATCTTCCAAATGCTTCGACCCAAGTCACTAATGCTGACCATAGTTGAACATAGGTGGCGAGTGTTGCCCCTTTTGGCTAGAGGCGCGATTCGGATAAGATGATGATTTGACCAGATGATCCTCGCAACACGTGATTTTATCGAACATATTTTTGAGAGCTTATTCCACGACTGCCATGCAGCTTGCCTCTTCTTTCCACGTCTCTCTATCTCATCGCAGTACATTTGCATGATCTTGTCCTTTTTACTTCAAAGTAAGTGCCTAGATTTTACTGTGTAATAAGAAACGAGTTAACGTTGACTCTTACATGTTAACAGAGATCTGAGAAGCTTGTAGATACCAATGCCCGACGAAACATCACCTCTCCTAACGACCGACTCGGAGACAGTCACTTCTTACAATGGCCACGTTGAAGACCAAGGCGCTGCCAAACGCGAAAGATCTACAAAATCATACTTAGCTTTGGTTAGTTCTGTGTAGCTGCTCGTGCTGAAGGCTACTGACGATGAAAGCCGAGTAGTTGATACCTATGACCATTGGAATTTTCTTGTGCGCAATGGACGGAACAATTGTGGTGTCTGGTGAGTCACTCCGTACTCGGCGCACCTGTCTTGTGTCTGTCACTCATGTCTTTTGGACAGCGTATGCGGCGATAGGAAGCGAATTGAAACAACTCCAAAATACCAGTTGGATAGCGACGGCGTACATGTTGACAACTACTAGTTTTCAGTACGTCGCGCGTACCCTCATCCGTTCCCATCGCTGACTATATATTTTCCCCATCATGTTAGACCACTATATGGGAAATTGAGTGATATATTCGGTCGTAAGAACTGTCTTCTATTTGCCTATTCCATATTTGCGATCGGGTGTCTGGGATGTGGCCTTGCTCGGAACATGAACGAGTTGATCATGTGCCGAGCTTTTGCTGGTATTGGAGGCGGCGGGATGCAGACGTGGGTCTCTTCCCAGAAGTAAATCTGACAGATGCTAACATTAGACTTCCAGACTTGTTAGTATCATTGTCTCTGACGTAGTTCCCCTGCGCTCGCGGGGCACATGGCAAGGTATTCTAAATATCATCTGGACGATGGGATCAGCATCAGGTGCACCCTTAGGTGGATTATTAGCAGATAGTATCGGTTGGCGCTGGTGGGTACTAAGCATGGACTCTACCTCGCGTATCCGTTGACGCAATCTGCAGGGCTTTTCTCCTTCAGTTCCCGCTAACCCTTATGGCTATCGCTTCCGTCTCCTTTGGTCTCCATCTACCCAAGTCCGACCCCTCAGATGACTTCTCAGCAAAACTCAAACGCATCGACTTTGCCGGCTCCCTTGCCCTTGTTATCACCGTATTTTCCTTACTTTTCGCGCTCGATCACGGCGGGAACATCTCATGGAGAGATTCTGTCACACTGCTCTCATTCAGCTCTTTCGCTGTGTTCTTCATCCTCTTCGGAGTCGTTGAGTTGCGGATCGCCAGTGAACCTTTCGCGCCCAAGCGAATTATCTTCAATCGATCCCTCATTGCGGGGTACCTCGTCAACTTTTTTGGTGTTGCAGGTGGCATGAACTTAATTTTCCACGTTTCATTGTACCTGCAAGCCGTCCATGGTAACACAGCGGCTAAAGCGGGCCTTTGGCTCGTCCTCTGCGTTGTTGGTGGTTTGTTAGGTTCTTTGGGAGGAGGTCTGATCATACAGGCTACGGGCAAGTTCTACCTTATAACAGTTCTCGGATATGGGTCGCAGTTTCTCGGGACGGGTCTTGTGACATTGTCGACAAGAACCGCCTTGGGGACCATGCTTCCGTTTGCCATAGGTGAGTCAGCAATACTTCGACAATTTTCATGTCCACTTACAACTTGACTTAGGTTTCTTCATCTCGAGCCTTGGAAATGGTGAGTACTTATCATGCTCAAAGAATATTGAGAAATGTACTGAGCTTTTCGGTCAGGAAGCGGAATTACTACAAGCTTAATCGCCTTGATCGCCAATGCTGGTCCGGAAGACCAGGCTATTGCGACTGCTGGTTTGTTATTTTTTGTCCGTTCCATTGAAATCGCAGGTTTGATGACAGCTTAGTTTCATATCTCTTCCGTTCTCTCGGATCTGTCGTTGGCGTCTCCGTCGGGAGTACCATTGTCCAAGAGGTTCTTCGCGCGGATCTTCGCCGTCGTTTGTCTGGTGAGAACGTTGACAGGGTACGTTATATACATTCTTGCCAGTCTGCCGTTTACGGGTTTACGCTATGGTTCCTCTAGATTATACTTCGTGTCAGGGAATCCCTCGATTACATTAACAAGTTAGAGCCCGCGACTCGGGTCATTGTCAGGGCTGCTTACTTGGAAGCGGTGCAGGCAACCTTGACTTTCACAGTTGGAATGGCGAGCTTAGCATTCCTCTCCTCGATCTTTATCAAAGAAACCGCATTAACGAGGAAATGAGGATTATATATATTTATTATATCTAATTATGTAAAAAAAGAAACTTTGTAAATTCCCTGATTGGCCGGCCCTCACTTTTGACAAAAACGGAAATAAAATTTACTTTTTGGTCTCCTATGAAAACGGAGCCGGTAGTTGACCCAGCGCTTCTTCTTTCCGAGGACTCGCCTCAAGCACAAAAGGAAAAGAAAAGCGCGTTACAGACGATTACCGATCTTCGAAGAGCCTTGGCTTGGGAACTTGCACGATGGCCACTAACAAAGCATGTGCACTGGGATCGGGGACGCATCCACTTGCCACGTTCTTATCTTTCACGAGACGGAGAAGACACGCGCAATGTATATCCGGGAACTGATCTCAATCAGCTTGTGCATCAGTATTATCTCGGGGAAACTGATACCGAAACGAACAATTGGATCAACTACGTCCACATGGACAAGGTTGTCGCAAAACGGTACGTCTGTTGCTCACTTTTCGAGATATACTAATGCAGAAACCAAATTCACCTAGTCACGAATACTTGGGGCCGAGTCCGCGCGTAGCTGGTTACTTCTTTGATGTAGGCGGAGACATATACATCAAGTGGTGGGACAGCTATCTCAGCGACCAGTGGATGGGCACACAGAAGTGGAAGGTTGAGATAGCTTGGAACGGGGACAAGTGGGTTGAGAAGAACGCATGAGGCAATGGACGACTCAGTTGTACGCAAAATTGTGTTGTAGCCACGCAGGGGCCTCAGATTCGAATGTCCGATTTTCAAGTCAATGTACTGAAAGCAACCTTTTCGAGCGCCGGAGAACGACCTTTGGAGCTACAGACGACTTCTGTGTGCCAATTTAGCATTGAATACGCGTGGACAGCCTCAGCTCGCGTGCAATGAAACCTAGACTCTTCTGATCCAACAAGGCTTTCCCCTCCTTGTGACTGAGAGTTGTCTCTTCTCGTTCCACGGCAGATACTTACTCTTCATGGCAACGCAGTTGAGGTTCTTCCTGCCGAAGTGCGCGCGTCATAATCAACATCCACCTGCTACCTGGTTATAAAAGGACGGAATCGCCCCATTCGTCTTCAATCCAATACTACAGGACGGAACGTTAATCATGAGATTCTCCTTCGCTCTAACTGTCCTTGCCGCTACCTTTGCTGCTGCTGCAGCCGCCACCGTCAACGACTGCAAGAAGGACGTCAGCGATATAGCTCCTCATGTTCAATTCCTTGACAATGCTATCGCAGATTTACCGAAGGATGGTATCAGTATATCCCAGGGAATAGTCAGTTTCTCTTCCTTATTGTGATATTTCAGCGAACACTTTAACAAGCCTATTTCTTATCGAAATATAGGCTATTCAGACCGGCGTTTTCAATCTGCAGCGAGCGCTTGATAAGGCTTCTGTCGATTTCAAGGTATGATTCATTGATCTTTGAATCCAGCTTTCAATGCTGACAGGACAGCAGGCAACGCCTCCGTTCTCATCCACTGACTCTCAGGCCATCCTGAAGCTGGTCGAGTCGTACTCCGGGCGTTTCCTCCGTCTACTCGCCAACATCGTTGCAAAGAAGCAATCCATCGTCAGCATGCCTATCCCTGGTGTTGCAGGCTACGTTCGCAGCGCTTTAGTCGGACTTCGTCGCAGCACTAATGCGTTTGACGATGTATGGATTTCCTCGTCCACCGTAGGTTGCTATCTGGTCCTGAAGTTCTACTCTTTGCTGATGCTCTTTGTGAACCATCATCAGAACGATGTGAAAAATCAGGCCAGGTCCATCAAAGCGAGCATCGACGCGGCTTTTGCGAAAGCAGATGCGGCGTATTCATCCTGAGGGAGTGACAGTTCTTCTCCATTCTTTCCAAATAGTCGAATTTTCTTCTCGCAGTGCGATTACTAGTAGGAAGACTCTCTTGTCAATAGATTGTAACTTGACGGTGTCGAGTTACCGTCATGGTCCTCATGTCTGTCATGCACTCTGCAAATTAAGATGATAATATTTGGTGCCTGATCAAGGTCGATTTGGAACGTCCTGTCCAAACTATCTCTGCCCTCACGTTTTGGCCTAATTTCCAGCCCTCTTTCTCTAGGAAATCACTTGACAGATAGGGCATTAGAAATTGGTTGTGAAGCTCGGTGAATGGTTGATATGGGGTGGATTGAGGATTCACACATCGAGCAGTCGTTTCCCTCACAATTGACTTATTAGATGATAGGTAAGCTATCGGCGCATGCTCGAGGTCGATTCCCTGTGCCGAATTCGGGTAGCCTCGGGTCTATCTTCAGGTTGGCTGACAGACGTTGTTTTGGTACTGTCCATCTCAACCTTCCGCCTCATAATAGAAGACATTTGTGATACATTTCACGTATCAAATGCACCATAGTCCGTGATCGGCATAAGAAGAAAAGGTACAGCCCCATTACTAGTGCTAGCACCTGATTGAAAACAGTGTGAGTGCGCCGCCAGAGCCTCAGTCCACATCGACACACCTTGTAAACAACGAGATAAATGTTTTCTGCTTCGAAGTTGAACTTCCAAATACGATAGAATTGATAAGTGCCAGAATCGTGACTTGGTAGACCCAACAACAGGAATTCTCCTCCGGAAATACGTGAGTGGCAGTCTTTCTTCAAATCGACGTTAGACGCGACGATACACAAGAAGATCGATATGAATAGCGTTGGACTAGTTATATTGCTCGTTCAAAGTAATTCGAGCACGCGTCTCCCCAGCTTCAAGCCTAATCCAGGTTTCGACCCCATCTGTTGGCTCGGGGGACTTAAAGACCAGGTTGCGTACTCCATATCCCCATCCGTCCCCAGTGTAGCCTCCGTAACTACTCTATGGTCAGAGTCGTGGGAGATTGATTGAAGAACGACGTGCCCAGAATGTTTACCAAAGCAGAAAATCACATCTCTTTGCTTGTCACGAGCACACCATTCGTCCCCATGATCTGAATGGCAGGGATTACATTACCGTTTCTGGCTAAGAGGGGGTTAGTCATACCATGTCCAGAGAAGGCAGCGTGCAGATTCTTGATGTTCTTATTGACCGCGTTCCAGAAAACATCGTCCTTACCAGAGTCGGACGCAATGGTAGTTGCCTGCACTGAACCTCCTCCACTCAACGAATCAGCTTGATGGAGACGTAAGTATATAAGTGTACCAGGAAAACAGACTAAAGCTCACCGTTCAGGCCAGGTTCAGTTTCGCTGTTGAGATCATCCTGTAGATCGGTAGCAACATGACTTCCCGACCGTAATCAGGAAACTGATACTGCAAGGGGAGAAAAGAGGGAAAAGAAAACATACGGTGGAATGTGAACGAAGGCCAAGGCACCACGCTTGTCAGCCGGTCCCCAAGCAGCATTCATAGCCTGTGTCTCTGATACGATCCACTCGGCAACAGACGTATCGACCCAGTCGGGAACGCGGGTGGAATTGGCACCCAGAGAGAATCCGCCTCGCGAATCAAAGAACCAAAGAATCAGAACAGGTGATACATCTGGGACAGTGTTATATATAGTATATCACCAGGCAAGTATCATAGGAGAACGGCGAGGCACCTGTTTGCTTCTTGTATACCTAGCAGAGAAAATGCGAATGACTATCGTCCAAGGGACAGATATGAAAAAGGGCTAACCGGTACCCAATAATTGCCTGGCCCTCCAACTCCCCCAACTCCAGCGGGGGCCATGCGAGTATAGCTGAGCGGCGCCACTTTCTGTTCGCGGAGAATTTCCTCTGTGTGACTGATATTAGCTTGATTATCGTGGTTCTAGAAGACCACTGTTAGAAACAGATAGATAGGTTAACAAACTCTTACACCGTGTGTAGAAGAAAAAGGAATCTTGGCCGCATTGAGTGGTGCCACAATCTCGTCAATAAGCGTTGTCGAGTTTTCTCTGAAAGTATCTGAATAGTTGATGAGCAAGCTGCCCTTTTAGGGTACATTGAGACCACACTTTCGCCAGTGATCAAATCTCCATTCAGCACACTAGATGATGTCTGTGAATGACATAGCCCTCTGAGGGGTACAAAGCGAGGCTTACACATAATCAGGTTGTTCATCCTTTAAGACGGTGTTCATCAAACGAGTGCTATTAAAGTCCTGTTCTGGGCCCCAAACGTCCCAAGGATTTTCTCCGTAATGTAAGTCGGAAAATATGGTCAACTTGAAAGTTCCATCAGGACGAAAAGTGATCCGCGGTTTGCCTGGATAGGGATTGAGGTCGTCATGGACGAGGCTGTTCTGAAATATCGGTTCTAGATAGTTGTAGGCTCTCATGAGTCATTAAATGTCGAACGACAGAAGAGTTAAACTCACGTGGAGCGGCTTCGACAAGAGATGACACCAAGAGGGCAAGGCAGACACTATTGAAATGCATCCTGGACTATGTGGTACACACGAACTTCGCCGTCGCACGGATCTGACGGTTTTTACCCTCCTCGGATGCTGAAGAACGCTGACGTATTATAGCACACGCACACGTTCATAAGAAGCAAGGCGAATGAAGTTCGAACATGGGCACATGACTCGACTCTGAGCCAGCAGGACGACATAAGATTCTAATGGATACCCAATGGCTAATTGCAATTTTGTAATCAGAATAAATAGTCCAGCTGGTGAGAATGTGGTGACCTAAGATTAGATCAAGATTAGATATTGTAAATTTGTACCCTAGATACTTCCGAGTCAACCGATGAGTTTGTGATCTTCAGCCGATACCATAATGCGTAATCGCACATATTCTGAACATGAAGCAACTGCAATTATCCACAGTGGACGCGTTGTTGTTCACGTGGAGTCTGGACAATACCGTGAACACTTGCGCGACCACCAAACTCGCGAGTCCTTTCAGCAATCCATCCCAACACCCACTTCTCCGGGCTTAGCTCAATGCATCAGGGGTGGATGGCATGGGCATCCAACATCACAACCAGATGCAACGCCGAGGCCCTTCCGGGCCATTCTACCCCAGAATCAAGCTCACGGGATGGCTGGATACGCGCAAATTTATCCACCCGACATCCTTTCTCCCTCTGCCTGTGTGGAGATAAGTGTGTGGACAAGGTCTAGAGCTGAAGCCGTCGATGCTAGGTAGAAAGTAGTGAATGGGACGGGTTTAGGTATTGATGGCAATGCCCCCCATTCTTTTAGTGTAAAATATATCTAGTTAGTCAGTCATCTTGCAGATGTCTTATTATTCCTGAAATCGTCCGATAATACCTGGATCTGAACATGCATATAATAATGTGGAAAAATTTACAGTGATTTGTGAAAGAACTACTTCAATTATCACACTATTTCGTCGGCAGTTGCTCTGATAAGAGCTTCCGCTTGTGATGATCTCGGTTTGATAGTGCATTTGAATGGCAAAGGCATACTGGTGTGAAAGTGGTTTTAATATACAAAGCTTGGGGAAGGAAATGGTTGAACTCACTAAATCGAGGCAGGTAGATATTCGTACGTTGGCTCGACGACCTGGCCATTCTCGTCCACTTCCTTACTGATATCGAATACGGCTATGAGTGACGCAACGGTTATCCATATTGTCGATAGCGCCATATAACGCCCTGGGCAGACACTTCAATGGGATAAATAATAATTACTGGAACGGTAAGAGGGAGTGAATTACCGTCGTCCGAATCCAAAGGCAGCATGAGAAGGATCATGGATGGCTCGATTCAACTTCCCGTCCTTCATGAACCGGTCGGGTATGAATTCAAGAGGCTCAGGATACATTTTCTCGTCGTGTAGCATTGCCCTGTTGGATTGACGAGAGAAATTTGATCAGTCGAGTGCAAGTACCATGGTTACTCACCATGCATTAGCAATGATAATGGAGTCGGCAGGTATCCTGTAGCCCCGATATTCGTCCTCCACATGTAGATGATGCGGAAGCCCTGAGGGAAACAGAAGTTGACTCATATGGACATCATTTAACACGGCGTGTAGTACTGACCAATGGGAGAAACCACATTCCATCTTAGCGCCTCTTTCACGAGAGCCGAGATATATGGCAAAAAAGGTTCGTCATTAAAGTCTGGTAGACGACTAGAGCCGACCACCCTATCAATCTCTTCTTGGGCTTTTCTCAGAGCATCAGGATTTTTTATCAGACCAAGCACGCAGGTTCCAATGGTGGATACAGCCTTGAATCAATGTCAGCGTACTTTGTACGTGAATCAGTCACTAGTGACTTACCGTATCTGAACCACCTGGTTATCGTATATCAGTAATTGTGGTTCGAAAGACAGGCTCGAATCCTTACCGACATACATGGCCGCTGCAGTCCCCTTGATGAGAGACTCTTGGTGCTCCAGATTGCCGGATTTGTCGATGATCTCCAAATTGTCAGATACGAATGATGAAGTAATATCTCCGTTGTTCTGCAAAAGAAATCAGATAAAAGGCGAAAGAGGTGAAGGGAAATACAGACCATGTTGCGCTTTACAGTTTCGTATGGAGAGTTCATCATCGCCATTGCCAACTTCCGCCACTCCCTGGCTTTACGCTGGAATCCCGCAAAGGGCATCCACGCTGGCACGTATTTAAGGACTGGAACTGTGTCTACAAGGAATCTGCCCGGAATGGCAGCGGTGGACAATGCATGTAGTGCCTCTTCGGCTGTGGCAATGTAGGGATCATCTTTAGGCTGCACTTCAATGCCGTACGTAATCGACATGATAATCTCTCCGGCCATACTACACAAACAGGTAAGCAATGAGGTTGAAAACAATGTAAACAGCTGACTGTCGTATATGAAACAGGACGTCGTTGGGATCTCCGAGAAGACGACGAAGTAAACCTCGGCTAGCTTTCAACTCTTGCGGGTGGAAGCGCGAAGTAGCACTTGGGTGGAATGATTGGTGCATCAGGCGTCGATGTTCCCGCCTTTTGGTGAGTTAACTATTTCCCAAAAGACAGGTGTTGTAAATTAAACTGTACCAAAGTTCACCTATAGTAGATTTCTGTTAGTGCTTGAAGGAATACAATCACACAATCTACAGACCGTAAGGCATGAAACCAAAGATGAAATTCCAACCCGCTAATTCATTTATCAACGGCATCCTCGGCCTGTGAGGTCTTCATGAGAAATATTATTTTATGACAAGAATGGTGGACAAACCTTCCAGAATAGATTGACGACTTCTTTTCCAATAGTTCTGTTGTAGCCGTAAAGGTGTCAAGTACAATGATGGACTTTCCCGCTACATCAAGATGAATTATATCGGATCCTAAGGTTGACAATGAGTACAGAGTAAAGGTTTAGCAAACGTCAAACTTACCAAGCTCTTGACACCACTTGTGATAGGTGATCCATTCGAAAGTCGTTGGAATATCAAGCAGATTGCCAATCAATGGGAGCTTCGCAGGACCAGGTGGAAGGGGACGACGAGGTTCATTTCTGCGGTGCCGCAGGTATAAGTAGCCGAGAATACACACAAATGAAGCAACACCGGCTTGAAGATCGAGTATAGAAGGTGCCATGCTTTAGAGGATAGGTGAAGCAAAGGTGAAGGCACAACCAGTGCAATGGCTCTACAACCTTATTAAATAAATCGGCACCGAGATAGGAACATATGGTGTCTGTTAGATCCGTGACCACAAAATGCATCAAGTCAGCCACACACCGGTAGGCTCGGAGAAGGGCTCTCTCCGGGGGATCATCTGAATTAGTAATCAATCGAGCGATTACTAGAAATGCAAATGTGAATAGGATTCAAGGAACACTAGGCTCACATAAGCACCCTTGGGAGGCGCGGACGGTCTTAGTATGAGGCTAGAGGAGCACAACGGAAACGGAGTGTGAATCTGTATGATAGTCTTTAATCAGCTAGTACTTAGGAGCAAATCGGAAGTAGATGACCTGAGATGACCTCTAAGACTCGAATTTTTGAGAAGCAATCCAAATAGGGGTGCACACCGTCCGTACACGGCACACGGCCGTAAGATTACGGCTCAAAACGGTTACAGCGTGAATCGTGCCGTACAACAAAATCCAAAACCTTCAACGGTACGGCACGCCAAGTTTACGGCCGTAAATGGTACTATACGGTGTACAATAAGTTCCAATCAATGTGAACCATGTCATAAGAGTGTATTCATGCTATATTGAGCCATTCTAAGCGGGTGCTTCGAGACTTTCGAGGTTCGGATAGAATCAGTGTGCAAACGGAGGGAAATGGTATGGTGTTCTCCTGAAAAAATGCGTTCAACAGCTACGGTTGACCCTAATGTCATGTCAAAACAGGTTAAGAGTAAGGATTGAGGTATACTCACCAGGAACCGCTAGGGATTTACGATGAATGTAGAGAAGAGGATGTGGGAGCGGAGTTTCAATTTTGTATGATGCCATGCCACCATACGTTCCTTAACTCGCATCGTCAACGCGTCAAGTCCAGAGAGCGTCCATAGCTGTGCGCACTTGATCTCCGAAATCACCCATAGCCTCTCAGGTGAGGAGTCCCGATTGGTATCACACAACAGTCGTTAACTATATACACGACCGTTCTACGGCCGTTACGGCCGTCATCTTGATGGTCGACGGTACGGCTACCGTGAGCCGTAAACACGGTCACAGCGTGCAGCCCTAAATCCGAACCCATAAAGACACATATTGAAGTTGTATTGGAGTGTGATGAGCACGAAATTCTGACCTATTCTGACTGAGACGGAGCCTGGGCCAAAATAAGGTTCTCGGTGTATTCTCGGATCATCACCTATTGTGGCAGACACTCTGGTCATCGGAATTTTGGAAGGTGCGCCTGGGAGGCTAACATTCTCTTACTTAACCCGGATTCAGCGCTCAGCAGTCGCCTGACCATGCACTGGAACCCATAATCTGCGTCTTATTCAAGTCATCTGAACCTCAGTGTATATCGGCTTTTCATTCGACTTCAACCGGAACGTGAAACAATCTCGTCATACTCGAACTATAGACCTTATCCGCCGATCCTATTCAGGACGAAACTCGTCGCCTGAGCCCCATATTCTTGTACGTAACCAAGATGGACAGCCAAGTCGAGCCCACCAGCGCAGAAAGGATCGCCGATATCGCAGAAGGATTCGATCACAGACGCAAATGCGTTTAGGGCGCCAGGTGCACGGGGGAACAACCCACTGACTGCGTTTGCGGTACCTATATGTAGTGCGTTCAGATCCAGGGAGTACGACAGTGATGAAGTCTTTTCTCTGCTTACCCTTTTGGAAAGGTTCACCGGCGACATGGCCTGGGTCACCCATCAAGATTGTTGCCACCACTGTAAGGCAAAGATTAACAGAAGTTTGACCAACTATCGTTCATTACCTACCTTTGTCTGTTCCAGTCGCCCGCGAAGCAAGCACATCACCAGCAACTTGCGCACCCTGGCTGTATCCCATTAACACAATCTTAGTACTGGGACACGCGGAGACCTGTGCTGCCAGTTGTGCCTTCATAGCAGTAACACCTTCACTCTCAGACACCAGGTAGTTGGTGAGAGTGGCTGGGTAGGCGACAGCTTCGCGTGAGACCGTTTGAGCGCTGCCATCGACTATGGCTGTGACAACTGTGCCAATAATACCTTCGCCTGGCGGTTCTGTCGAGGCCCGTGCTGTTATGACATGAACGGCAGAGCAGCCAGTCGTCGGGCCAGGGATGGGAGTCGCAGTTGCACTGAAGACGAGAGAGATGAGACTGATGAGTAAAGATTTCATTGAGTAGTCGATCTGACCGTCACGGTGAGTGCCCTACTCGCTTTCGCAGATTTTATAGCGTCTAGAACAGCACCCATGTTCTTTGCAATCACAGAATGCAAAATTCGACTATGTTTATGGGGTAACGTCTGTGTCGTATGATCATAACAGGTGCTAAAGAATCTGCAACCGAGGATTCGAACTTGTGCTAAGGGCGTTGCTATTTCTACTCAACATACGTCGATCATAGGCCCAATTCATTATTTCTCTATACTCGGCGTCGTCAGTCTACTTAGCGCAAATGCGCGTAGAAAGCTTCGTGCATACAGCTTATGTAGGTGTTCAACTGTCCTCCTTTGCCATAGTGGGTCATATGCTATCTTCCCTAACAAAATTCGGCTCCAGGTGTCTTATCGAAGCAATGAATTGCAACCGTGGTATCCGGCTTGAGACCAACTCTCCCATGTTCCGGGTAAAACCTTGCCGGGCAGAACCCCGCAAAAATTGTCGGAGTGACTGATTGTGGACACCTGGCTGTTTTGTCTCTTACGGGGCCTGGCGGTGGCGCGATGCCATTGCGAGCACCTCGCTCGCCGACTGTTATGACACGAAACCTGTGCCAACTCGAGGGAGATGTTTCGGTGAAGCCTTCATCTCGATGCTTTCTTTGCAGGCTGGGTCTCACGTCACTCAAGTCGTGGCTTCATCTAGTTCCTATTTTCAAAATCAGATGGTCACGCCTCAGGCCGAAGATGACTGGTGAACTGCTGAATTGTATCCGGTGCATTCGGCCTTCGTAGCAAATTGATGGCCGAATGTTAGCCTTCAACGTTCCAGCGGCGAAACAGCTACGCCTGACCAACAGGTTGAATAGACCTCTGTTTTCTCCCCTCAGATCGAAACGAACATGTAGTCCCAAGCGAGCACAGTTTACGATGGATATGTATGCTTTAGCATAACACAAAAATCTGCCGTCGTCCAGCCCTCCTCTGCAAAGCTCGCACTGTTAAGCTCGCCTGCTTCACACTATTGTCCTAATCGAAATCACATTATGTTGTCTTAACCAAATTGCCTAGTATGTACCGTACCCGATGCTCTCATTCTCCTTGGTAGATTAATACTGCCGAAGACGCAAGCTGCCATTTCGCCTTCTCTCCCCGTTTCTGAGTTTTCTAGCCTATAGGTGCCGTTCCTTCTCCGAGATATAACCATTTTCAGCCTCGCGCATAAGCGCAAATTCTTCTTCAAATACCCGCAGAAGTGCCATTTCATATTTCCAGTGATTTAGTGAGTGGTCGTTTGGATTGTGGCGGGTGCGACATATTGCCAGAGCCGTTTCTAGTCCTAGATTTGAAGCTTCATCAGATGAGAGTGACTCATCTCGTCCACAGAGATTCCAAAGTGCGTCTCTGACCCACGCCCTCACTGCGTATTTCCTGGCCAAGATGACTCTCTCTACGGCGGTGAGACTTTTTAAGGTGCCGAAATCGGATTTCAATGCCTGCTCCACCGCTTCTTGAACACCCAAAGACGTTCGCAATTCGCGAGCCCCGCAAAGCCGGATGGCGGTTTCATATCCAAGAGTCTTGGCCTCGTCAACAGAAAGGATGTCTGGTCGTTCCGCTAGTTCAATAAAAGCATCCCGTCGCCATTCAAGTACATTATAAATTTTGGCAAGCACGGCTCGTTCAATTCCACCCTGGTCACCAAGGTTACGAAATTCTGCAGCAAACTCTTCCTCAAATTTTTCGCGCATAGCAGGGGTACTTGGGCACGAAGAGGCTGAGTAGCGAGCGCGAAAAAATTTCAAGGTACACTGTGGACCAATCTTCTCCGCGACGCGTAGATCGAGGAATAGATCGCCATCTGCAATTTCATCATAGGCAGAACGAAGCCAAGAGAGAATACTACATTCTCTAGCAAGCGAGATACGGTCCACAGCAGTCAAAGACGCATCAGACAAGTGATTGATCGCTTTACGACGGATGTCGAGCATCTTCCATTTGCACGAAAGCTTCAAGACAGAAATCCACTCGTTGTTCGATAGTTCTTGCTCTAACGATCTGGTTACACCGATATCAAAATGAACATGTGAAAGCTTGGAGACGATAGACAAGGCTTACAGTGGATACATGAACTTCAGTAGAGCACGAAAGTCCGCCTTGCTGATGTCGTCCAGCGCGATAACGTTACCAGAACATCTTTCTTTATAGCTAGAACAGGGGGAGTCCAGTTTTGAGTTAAAAAACTCCGTGTTTGATCTGAAAAGGTGTGCCGGTACTTGATATAGGTTATTCTCGACCTTTAGGAGTTCTCTTGAATTCAGTCCACTCATATTTGGAAACCAAGCAAGGACACCTTGAATACAATCATCTCAAAATAATAGTCTGGATCTTTCATTTCCACATCCTGCGCCTCAGAGAGGCGCCGATTCTCAAATTTGACCTCGCTCGAAGTCTCCAATTTGGCAGAATTCATGACGAGCCGCGTTATGGTATCCTTTGTCAATAATGAAACCTATTCTGAACGGAGAGATGGGCTGTATAGCCAGAGACGAGTGCGGAGATAGTAGCTCTGAATGGGCAAGTGTCTCAGTTGTCCCGGTCCGGCCTGATTAAATTTGCGTCATGTTCAACACGTGACATCATGTAACGCGACCGGAAAAACAAAACTCTAGCCTATTTGTCAGGCCTGCTCAGGCTGTCTATGTACATTTTTCATATTCGCCTCGTCTGTCATCTCCAGCAAATGATTGTATCAGTGACGTCTAAGTCCATGGTCAAGCGTCAAAATTATTTTATATAAGGACGAAAAGCACAAGTCTTCAAAATTAATAGATAGTGAGTCAGTACGAACAGAGCTTCTCAATCATTGTTCATTGGCTCATCTGCTAACGCCATCTCCTCAGCCCTTCGATTGTCCTCCTCTGAAGGCCCCGGTCCCTGCCCTTCCGTTTCGCGCGACTCCAATCGTTCCTCCCTGGCTTGCCGCGCCAACCGTCGCTCTAACCACTGCTTCTCCTCTTCCAACTTTTGTAGTTCAATCTGCGATAACAATTCACGGCCCGCCGCCTCCACTTGCTCAAACTCTTCGCCAAATTCCAGCTCGAGTGCCCGTCTGTAGGCTGCTTCATCTGGCGATATTTGGTTGGAATAATGGCGCGCACGGCACAGTGCAATAGCCGTCCGTAGTCCTAGATCTTGAGCTTCAGGTGTGGACACCGATTCCTCTCGTTGCGCAAGCTCCAAGAGTGCTTCTTTGACCCAGTCACGTATTCCATATTCCCTTGCCATCACCACTCTCTCCACCGCAGTATAACTTTTCAGTGCGCCGAAATCCCATTCTAGTTCTTGGCGCACCGCACTCTCTGCTCCCAAAGTCCGGCGTAGTTCTCGTGCCCCGCAAAGTCGGATAGCGGCCTTTAATCCGAGAGTTTCACCCTCATTGACCGAAAGGAATTGCTGCCTGCGCGTCATTGCGACGAAAGCATTCCGTCGCCACTCGGATACCCCGTACTTCTGCGCAAGCACCGCACGCTCAATGATACTCTGGTCACTCAGCGCATCAAACTCTACCGTAAACTCTTTCTCAATCTCATGGTCAATGACGCGTGCGTTACACTGTTTTGAAGGAAGCACAGATTCTCGTACGCGATGGAGTTTGAAAGAGCTCTCTAGACCAATCGTCTCGATCGCAAGCTCGTCATGATGAGACAATTCTGAATTCACGTCGACGAGCGCAAGATAGGCGGAACGTAGCCAGGAAATGACACTGTATTCCCGAGCGAGGAAAATGCGGTCTACGAGGGATAGTGGCGCGGAGGTTAGATGCTCGATTGCTATGCGACGAATGTCGAGCATTAGCCATGTTGTAGAGACTCTCAAGATGGAGACCCATTCGTCGTCTGAGAGCGTTCGTGTGAGAGTAAAGGACCTGATGTGCTATGTCAACATTAACATACATAGATATAACTTGAGACGTACATTGGATACAACAACTTGAGGAGGGCACGGAAATCTTCCTTGTTGACATCATCCCGTTTTATAATTCTCTTGTCCTCGGGGACATCACTCAAGTCGTCGAATAACGGGTCGAAGAAATCTGTACACGATTTGAAGAGATGTACCGGCACCCGAAACAAACCGTCTTCGACCTGTTATCATAAGCTTCTTGCCTTCGAGCATGGCGTAGATCAGGTTTACCTTGAATACGACCATTTCCATATAATACTCCGGATCCACTATTCCAACAGATTCCTCAACGACGCCTCGATTGGTCTCCGATACAACATCCTGAGGATCCTCCAAAAGTTCCATCGTAGTAAGATCCTCCTCCTCCACCGCGTCCGCGGGTGACTCTGACTCAGGCTCGACAGACGGCGAAAATGACAACGGAGATGGAATCAGTGGTGATGATGAGTAGCTGTTGGTGGAAGTCGAAGAACGGCTACTACACCGCGAGGGTGGACGCGAAAGAAGCTTTGAAACAGTTTGCGTTCGGATCATTGAAAGCCGCATGGTAAGATAAGTGTTAAACGTGAAACTCTGAGGCCAGGATCCCGAGAACTTAAAGCTGTAGCGCGTAGATCATGCCTTGTCCTCGTTGCTGCCATGGAGAGGCACAGAGAACAAGAAAAAGGATGATCAAAGGCACATTAACCTATCAAGAAATCTTGAGTCCATATTGTAGTACATTTGTTGAGCAACTGAGCGATGGTCGTTGATTGTTTTTGGTCGTCATGGAGGATAAGAACAAGGAGCTAAGCGAGTGTTTGAAGGCAATTTGTTGTTATTTCATTGTTGTTTGTACCAAAGCGGCCCAAACGCCGATAGACATCACCAAGAACTGGACCATTGACCAGTCATTGCGATTCAGGGTACGAAAACAAGTTATGAACCTTTATCAACAAAACTTCCGTCATCCACCGTTGAAGCACTTGCGTAAGTACAGAGCTCAAGGTTATTCGTGACATACAAATTGCACAACAATTCGACAACAATTGATCGCAAAAGTTTAAAAAATACAACGGTAAAAAAAAGAAAAATGAACAAACGAATTGCAAACCAAGACAAAGATACCCAAGGCTACATCAACCACCAGATTGCATACCGTCATAATTTGAATTATGACTTGCGCAATTTACATAGCAACGGCCCTTTTTTCTTTGCTGTATAATGTATCTAGTTACTCACATTGTATATCGTACATATCATTTCGTCAATGGTATTGGTGATCTCGAGAGGAAACTGGATTTGCTCACAATTTGACATGCATATAATGATTTGGAAAAAAATTACAGCGACTTGAACTGCTTCGATTGTCACTTATTTAGAATTCGTCAGCAGTTGCTCTGATAAGAGCTTCTGCTTGCGGTGACCTCGGCTTAATAGTGCATTTGAATGGCAAAGGCAAACTGGCGTGGAAAGCAATCTTAATGTACAAAGCTCGGAGAAGGAAACGGTTCAACTCACGAAACCAAGGCAGATAGATATTCGTACGCTGGCTCGACGACCTGACCATTCTCGTCCACCTCCTTACTGATATTGAACACGGCTACAAGTGATGCAACGGCTATCCACACTGACGATAGGGCCATATAACGCCCCGGGCAGACACTTCATTGGGATAAGTAGTGTTCAGTGAAACGGATTCCAGTGGTGAGGGGGAAGAGATTAACGCCGTCCGAATCCGAAGGCAGCATGAGAAGGATCCTGTATCGCTCGATTCAACTTCCCATCCTTCATGAACCGGTCGGGTATGAATTCAAAAGGCTCGGGATATACTTTCTCGTCGTGTAGCATTGCCCTGTTTGGATGCATGAGAGAAATTTTGATCAGTCCAATGCAAGCAAGTACCATGGTTACTCACCATGCGTTGGCAATGACAGTGGAGTCGGCGGGTATCCTGTAGCCCCGATATTCGTCCTCCACGTGTAGATAATGTGGAATCGCTGGCGGAAACAGAAGTTGACTCATGCGCATCATTCAACACGGCGTATACTGACCAATGGGAGTAACCAAATTCCATCTCAGTGCCTCTTTCACAAGAGCCGAGATATATGGCAACGAAGGTTCGTCATCAAAGTCTGGTAGACGATTAGAGCCGATCACCCTATCAATCTCTTCTTGGGCTTTTCTCAGAGCATCAGGATTTTTTATCAGACCCAGCACGCAGGTTCCAATGGTCGATACGGTCTTGAGCCCAAATCAATTTGAGCTTTGTACAACAACTACAAAGGCTTACCGTATCTGTACCGGCTGGATCATGTATCAGTAGTCATGGTTCGAAAGACAGGCTCGAATCCTTACCACTGTACATGGTACCTGCATTCGCCTTGATGACGGACTCCCGGTATTTCAGGTTGCCGGTTTTGTCCATGATCTCCAAATTGTCAGACACGAATGATGAAGTAATATCTCCACTTTTCTGCAAAAGAAATGAGAGAAAAGGCAAAAGAGATGGAGGGAAACACAGACCATGTTGCGCTTTACAGTTTCGTATGGAGAGTTGATCATCGCCATTGCCAACTTCCGCCACTCCCTGGCTTTACGCTGGAATCCCGCAAAGGGCATCCACGCTGGCACGTATTTAAGGGCTGGAACTGAGTCTACAAGAAATCTCCCCGGAATGGCAGCAATGGACAATGAATTTAAAGCCCGTTCGGCTGTGGCAATATAGGGATCATCTTTAGGCTGCACTTCAATGCCGTATGTAATGGACATGATGATCTCTCCGGCCATACTACACAAACAGGTAAACAATGAGAGGTTAGAAACAATGTGAACAGCTGACTGTCGTATATGAACCAGGACGTCGTTGGGATCTCCGAGAAGACGACGAAGTAAACCTCGGCTGGCTTTCAATTCTTGCGGGCGGAAGCGCAAAGCAGCATTTGGGTGGAATGATTGGTGCATCAGGCGTCGGTGTTCCCGCCTTTTGGTGAGTTAGCTATTCCAAAAGACAAGTGGTGTAAATCAAACCGTACCAATGTTCGCCTAGAGCACATTCTCTGTCAATGCTCGAAGGAATACAATAAGATAGTTCACAAACCATAAGGCATGAAACCAAGGAGGAAATCCCATCCCACTAATTCATTTAGCAGCGGCATCCTCGGCCTGTAATAGTACCAGTGTTTTGATTCACGAGAATCAGTATGAGGAGAACGGTGGACGAACCTTCCAGAATATATCGACGACTTCTTTTCCAATAGTTCTGTTGTAGCTGCAATGGTGTCAAGCACAATGATTGACTTTCCTGCTACGTCAAGATGAATGATATCAGAGCCTGGGTCGACAATGAGCACAGAGTACATGGGTTAAGCAAACGTCGAACTCACCAAGCTCTTGACACCACTTGTGATAGGTGATCCATTCAGAACTTGTGGGAATATCAAGCAGATTGCCAATCAACGGGAGCTTCGCAGGACCAGGCGGAAGGGGATGACGGGATTCATTTAGACGGTGCCGCAGGTACAGGTAGCTGAGAATACACACAAGCGAAGGAACACCAGCTCGAAAATCGAGTACAGAAGGTGCCATGCTTTTGAGAATAGGTGAGGGCACAACTGGCGCAATGGCTCTCTTGAACCTTAATAACTAGATAGGCACCGATATAAGTAGTAATATATGGGGTCTGTTAGATCTGTGACCACAATCTGTAATCAGGTGTTCCACAGGTTTTTCCAAAACCACACACCATTGACATAGATAGAAGGTCGAAGGCTACTGAAGCGGTAGGCTCGGAGAAGGACTCTCTCCGGGATCATCTGGCAATGATGAAAGGTAGTAATCGATCCAGCGATTATTATCATAAATGCAAACCACTCAGAACAGGAGGAGCACACGGAGCATAAATCTATGTGATATCACTAGAAGCAAAGAGTAGATGACCTCGAGATGACCTCTAAGACTCAGATTGTTTCAGAGAAACAATCAGAACCCAAAAGGATGCAGTTTAAAGTGCTTCTACTAAGCATGATGAACACGTATCAATGCTCTGGCTGAGACGTGACGGAGCCTGGTTAGAGCCTGGGCAAGAAGGTTGAACGTTCAACGTTCAACGTTAAGCACCGTGGGGTTGGAGACTGAGGCAAATTAATAATCGGAATTTTGGAAGGTACGCCTGGGTATGCCAGGCATATCGTACTTAACCCGGATCCAGTGCTCGGTGGTCGCCTGACCACGCAGTTCCACACGTTGTACGGGTATAATGCGCGAGTGGTAGAGTCCAGACATAAATAAACGACTCGTGCCTTGATGATGGACGGGACTCGGGCCCTGTGAATAGAGCTCGCGCTATGAAGAATGGGATCTGATAATGCTAGTACTGGCCGCGCATGTTCATGTTATCGATCGTGTGAAACAGCAATTCTCTGGCAGTCACCATCGTGAACGTCTGCAACTCCCATGTAGCACCAACTGACTCACCAAGGCCTCTGTACTAATTGATTCACTGGACGACACGACATGACGCGACGTACCGTGGTCCGCCTGCGTGTCGGGTCGTGTCGTGACATGAACTCGAAGGATGGTCAAAGGGACTTGAACTCGATTTTGAATCCGTATTGTAGTACATTTGCTGAGCAGCTTTAGCGAGGGTCAACGAGTTTAAGAGCGACGTATTTACATAAATTTATTATATATTACATATTATTTTATTCTTGTTTGTGTAAAGCGGTAGACATCACATCCTCCTGCACACTGTGGACCCTTGAGCACAGTCATTGCGATTCAGGATACGAAAAAAGGTTACGAATCTGTTATTCACTTATCGAAGCAAGAAACACAGCAAGAAACACAAACTTGCATTACAGAGCTCAAGGTCATTCGTGACATACAAATCGCACGACAAATTGATCTCAGAAGAACATAACGGTAAAAAAGAGGAATCGACAGATGAAGAGAAAGATAGCCAAGGACATGTCAACCACCAGATAACATACTATCACAATCATGAAGATGGCGCATGATTGGACTCGGTCGCAGGCGCAGAAATCGTCTCCTCTACCGGCGCGTGAGCTACCTCCACTGCGACCTTCTCTTCCGCCTTCTCTTTCACTGCTGACTCTGTCTCTGGTGCAGACTCAGCTGCTTCCTCCTCTATCACGACCTCCGTCTCGTCTGGTATCTCAACAATCATCTCCGACTCTAGAGTCTCAACGGGCGCAGCTGTAGATTCTTCCTCAGGTTGCGCAGGCGCCGGGGTAGAATCTTCAGATTCTACGAGAGCCACTTCGACTGTAGACTCGGGAGCAGGCGCGTGTACAGGAGCTTCAACGGGGACCCCGGGCGTCTCAGTAGGCATATCCTCCTTAGCAACAGATTCGGGCACATGAGCGGGTTTTGCCGTCTCTTCCGCTTTATTCTCCTCTTGAACCTTCTCTGCGACCACCTCTGTCGGATGTTCTACCTCCTTCACTGCCTCCTTGGTCTCCGGGGCGTCTTCAACCGATTCCTTCGACTCCGTGACTGAGGGCTCTGTCTCCACTTCAATCGATGCGAGGGCTGTCTCGACGATGTCGGCCTCGACCGGAGTAGGTGAAAACTCAGTCGTTGTCGGCTCTGCCTTCGATGCGGCGAGGGGAGGTTCAGCAGTGGCAGAGGCAGATAGCTCCTCTTGGGGTGCTCTACCCTCGTGCGCCGGCTCCGCAAACAAGCTCAGAGCACTGGGTGGCGGTGGCGAGTGGAGTATTGGTGATTCGGGTAACGACTCGCCCTAAGTCATCCAAATCAGCTCGTTATCGTCTGATGATACCAGAAAATTACTTACAATTTCCTCTAAGCACTCCATCGCCGGTTTCGCAGCCGTTGGCAGCTCCTCAACATCCATGGGCGACATCGGCTCTTCCAACTCTTCGAGCGGAGGAACGTTTGGACTTGCCTTTGCCAGCTCTTCTACCACTGCATACGCATCGTGCAACACCATCGTATCTGTCCTGTTCCGGCCCAACTTTCTTGGACTCTCACTTCCATGACCATTGCTTAACCTTGAAGGACTAGCACTCTTCATGCGCGTCTCGACGGGGAGAATGTTACCTCGATGTGACCACTGTCCTTCTCCTGACATGTGGGGGCCAACAGCAGCAGCGAGTAGACGCGGTGCTTGAGTATCGTGGCGGTCGTCAATCTCGCGGTCACTGTCCGAGTCCGCACTGGAGTGTGTGGGTATAACGAGGAACTCGGAGGGCACGAGGTCGAATTTGGATGTGAGAGCGAGGAAACGGGCGTAGAGAGAGGATTCAGCCTCGGCTTGTTCGAAGGCTTCACGGTGGTGAAAGTACGCGTGGGCGAAGATCCGGCCGAGGCGGCGGGCTAGAGATGAGAAGTGTCGGTGGGAGGATTGGGGTATTTGAATGCTTCAGGATCGTTAGTTGTAGTTCAAGAAAAGGAAAAAGTATGAAGCTTACCGTGAAGGAAAAGCGCGTGGGGTGTTGAGAAGGGCAGTAGCACTGTCCAATGTATGTAAAATGTAGTCAATTGCGCAACATTGCTGTCAATAATGGTTGTCAGAGAAAATTGAGAAAATTGGGAAAGAAAAAAGCAATTCGAACTCACTTCAACATTTCCGTCAGTTCCATGGGCTACACAGAGATATAGCCATTCGCCAGCTTTCATCTCAGGACACGATGCACGCGTGCATTCCTGTTGTAGCATAGTAATCAAAGGATGCGTCAAATCCTGCGCTAACCGTCTTACGATACATGTTAGCGAGTAAACTACCGAGAAAAGTTTGAAAGCTCACCTGAGTTGCTCGTAAATCCAACACGCCTCGTCAACTATCGGTTCATTCTTTCCCCTCTCGTCATCTTCACCGTCGTCCTTGATGTCACTCTTGTCCCCTTCGATATCAATCTCTCTTTCCTTTCCTGCACGCTTTCCAGGAAGAGACGTGATAGCTTCCACGTCGTGAACGTCTAGGCGAATGAGCAGTGAAATGTATTCCTGCAATTGGAACGCGCTGTCCAGGGATGCTAATGAAGGCAGACTCTTCACTGGATAAAACGTCGAGATTCTCGACCCTCGAAGCGGTCGTTGCGGTAGAATAGCCATGGTCAATGTGATAGACGTCGTTGACGCCGTTGTAGGCGTCGTTTGAACGCGCCTGGATATTGTTGACCTGGCAAGAAATTTGTCATTACGTAATTGATAAGTGGCCGCTGTGTGAATCAAAACCCAATTTTAGCCTTTGTAAGAACAATTAACACTTGTCAGAAAACTTTCTTGTCCTGTCCAATGCTTATTTTGACTCTCGACCAGAATCCGCCAATCTTTGATAGCACATTGCGAAAAACAATTGGCTATGGCTAGCCAAGGTCTCTGCGAAGTGCCAAGGAAGCTAGGCAGCCTAGACTCGGGATCAAATATGGAATGTTTGGGGACACTATCCTTGGGGTGTCATTTGACCACATGTGCAGCATTGCGTTAGACCGACTATGGACTGGATTCAGAACATGAGGTATACATGAGGGTTCCAGAGGGGTTCCCGCTCCGTTTACGGAACGCTTCGTTTCTGCCATGTGGTGTGAACTCTAATTAGACGCTGTACTACTTTGTTCAACCACCAACTGCGAGCTCTCCTCATGATCATACAACATTACTTAAAGTCTTCCAATGGAAGCAGAAAAAAACCAGGTTGGTTCATGGGAGCCGGTCGTACACGACCATCTCACGTCTGATACACCTGTTACAAAGTTTCGATAAATCGGGTACAGAAGCGTC
Source organism: Termitomyces sp. K1Ag (assembly GCA_017657315.1). Taxonomy (NCBI): domain Eukaryota; kingdom Fungi; phylum Basidiomycota; class Agaricomycetes; order Agaricales; family Lyophyllaceae; genus Termitomyces; species Termitomyces sp. K1Ag. The sequence continues at coordinate 11,505 of JAGGAR010008006.1, read as the reverse complement.
GTTCGAGATATCAAGATAACGGCATAGATTCAAACTTGATTGTTGATGTCATGTACCACTAATAATGGAACCACTTCAAGAAAAACTGTGAGCCGTTGGAGGCCAATTACTTACTAGCGCTCAGATGTATAGCCTCCTGTTGAAGTTCCTCGTGAAAATTTGCGTTGACGTGCTTGTATTCGAGAAGGTCTTGGGCTCTCGTCCACCGTGGTAAAAACGAGGTGTTCTCAATGGTTCGCTTTCAATATGTTCCTCGTGGAAGATTTGGCGTTGATGTACCTGTATTCGAAAGGGTTTTGAACTCTCATCCACCGGCTCAACACGTGGTAAAAACGAGGCATGTTCAATGGTTCGCTTTCAATATGGTGCTTCTTTTTGGTGCGCAGCGCTAGCATTGAACTACAAAATAGGCTGCCCGACGGCGTCCTCCCCAAAAGACTTGACCGGAACCCCCCACACTCGGATCGTTCTTTGCGATGCAGGCTGAACCCGCAGAAAACCAAAACCTCCCTATTACTTCCTCCATCGTAGACTCTAGCCCAGCTGAGCGGGATGAACCGTCTTTCGAGCTGGTTTCGGATGATACCCCTACGGTAACGGGAAAACAACCGACATTGATCAAAGACCCGGTGTACTACATGGACACAGTCGTCTTCAAAGTAAGCCGTATATATGAAAAATAGACCATCCTCGCAAATCTCAGTACATGAACTAGGTCCAAGATCATCTATTCAAGGTGCCAACTCACTATTTTATGCAGAAAACGTCCTTCTTTGACCCGCATTTCGCATCACTGGATGCTGAAAAGAAGATCGACGACGAGAAATTCATCGAGTTGGAAGATGTTACTCCAGCTGAGTTTCGAGCTCTCCTCAAATTTATCTACCCGATCCAGTGGGTTCTTAGATTATCTCGATAACGAACTCACGATTGATCAAAAGCTCCAGGACCAATCGTTTACAGCAGGTTCCACCAGCACCAGCTCCAACGCCCGATGAGTGGATAACGATTTTGAAACTATCAACGCGATGGATGATGCTAGATGTTCGACGTGTTGCGATCAATGCTCTCTCCTCAGCTAACATTCCTCTTATCGACCGAGTTGTTCTTGCTCGAGAATGCAAGGTCGACTTCTGGTTGCGCTCTGCTTACCATGAGTTGGCAAAGACTGCTTCCTTTATGACACAGAAGGACATGGACAAGATCGGGCTGGCGGCTGCGTTTAAGATCCATAAAGCACGCGAAAGGTACATGACAACCCCTAATCCCTTTGTTAAAAGCAGGCTTTTTCCTCCCCGGAAAATTCCAGCAAGCAGTGAAAAATTCGACACAGTATTCCAACCTCAAGAGACGACTGTGAAACGGAGCGCCGTCGAGCGAGTACCTTTAGCTCGGGAACACGGAGTTGCGGAGTGGCTACGCGAGGCTTTTATCGAACTAGTCGATCGGCGTGAGCCTCTCACCGTGGACGAATCCAGGACTCTCGGATTTGACACTGTGATTCGTCTCTGTAATGCTAGAGAGCGCCGACCTACCGGACGCGCTGGAATGTCATTGGCTCTGTACAAAAAGACACCAGTTGATCAAGAGCTTAGTGGGGAATTGGGAGCGTTGGTTGCCTATCAGCCAGTCGACAGGGCAGTCTTAGCACGAAGATACGGCGTTATGGAATGGTTACACCAGGCGTTTGTCGAACTGGTGGAGAGATCAGAGGCAATTTCTATCCCAGAGGCCAAGGCGCTCGGTTATGAGACGGCCATCCGACTCGCCATTGCTAGAGAGACTTATACCATGAAGAACTACAACTCTGACTTTGGAGGGAAATCGGATCCTTATATTGGCAATAATGGGAACATTGGAAGTATTGTTGACGAGGAGTTGGCAAGCGAACTCTCAGCCATTTCTAGTTACGGCCCCGTTGACAGAGTTCTTATCGCGCGAAAGGCTGGGTTCGACGAGTGGCTTCAGTCTGCACTCAACGAGTTGGTGAAACGAAAGGAAATGGTGACGGACGATGAGGCCGCCGCCCTCGGTTTGGACACTTGTATCCAGCTGTGTCGATTTCGTCTGGAAAATCTCGCGGGTTCGTCTGCGTCCTGGACGGACCCCGGTGAGATTGATGCTGAATTCCGGGTGGAACTGAGTGAGGTTCGAGAGGCGGGCGAACGTTTCATCCAGCCTGGTACTGTGATGGAAGAGGATGAAATACAACGTACGTCAATAACAGTCGGGGGTGCAGCCAAGCCTTCAAAGGGAAAGAAGGGAAAAAGAAACTATTGAATGACTCCATTCGAAGACGGAGAGCAGTGTAGTATTCGCTCATGCTGATTACGTACTTACTACCTCTTGTTACCGCCGATCACCACCGCCTGGGCTTGTTTTCGTACTGCTTTACTATCTATGCTTTCTAGTACTCATTGCTTCCAAGAAATAACGCCGTGTTTCTCTTCTGTGCTTACACGTTCTTCGTACAATGGCTACTAATGCCCCCTGGCTTTTGAAGAACCAGGCTAGAAACCGAAATCTCGACTCGGAATGGAGCTTCAGTTGCCGAACGACACCTTACAATCCCTGCTCTGACTCTGACTCCGACTCGGAGCATGAGAACAACGGTTCCAAGATCTCAGAGGAAACTCGGCTATTGAACGAACTTGATCTGTCTGTCAGGGAGGAAACGGTGCAATACAAACCGAATCCATTCAGCATCGCCAAAATCAACGCCGCGTCGCGTGGACTCCCTACCAAGGAAACTACATTCAATAATTCGATTTCTCGTACACTGCGATCCTCCAGTAAACCTCCCGTTGCGACTATCGACAGAAACAAGGACAAGAAAGGCAATAGGAAGATCAGGCCTAACGCAAGCATCATAGATGGACTCAGGAAACAGTCACAGAAGGCCGCTCTTGCCTCTAACCTCAAGAAATTCGGGCCCGTGACTTCTTCTTTTTGCTCTACTGTGCCGCCGAAGCCTAGTATCTCTCTTTCTAACTCGTCAAATTCGAAGTCGTTCGATCCCCTTGTAACTTCTCACGTGGAGATTTCAAGCCCGTCTCATGCCGTCGAAACTAACAACGTTGCTTTACGGAACCTCCAGGGAACGCCTAACGTTCCTGTTGCGACGCATATATCCACCCCCGATGGTCCGATTTGTGCTATACCTTTGTCCTCGCTACCAGAATCATCACAAACTGCGCATATAACCAGCTCTATTGACAGTTCTGCCGATAAACTCACACATATACCCTCATCCGTGCCCGTACAGGAAGATCTTAGCCCTAACTCAAACTTCCTCGAAGATGAGCCTGCTGCCACAATCGAAGACACTTCTGCTGAAACTCTTGCTAATATCGAACTTGATACGTTTCCTGGTGCTTCTAGCTCTGATGCTACTCTCATTGATGCCGAAACATTTGTTTCGAATACTCCTGTATTTATTCAGTCTCTCAATTATTCGGAAGGTCCTCCGTTCCTTCAGCAACGCCGCAATTTGGACGCGAGCCCTTTGAAAAGCCCCGCGACTCTTGCTATGGAAGGGAATTTCGATCCGAGCAACCTAAAGTCCACTGTATCGGATGAGCCGTACACTCGCCCTAGGCCCTTGTCACTCTCTTCGCCCCCGCAACAGCAATACACTAGAACTCCTGCTTCCTTCACAGCCTCATATCGCTTTAGGGCGGGTGCAATGTCATCGCCGTTAAGACCTGCGGATCATTTGGCTTCTCGTGACATGTCAAGCCTGAGGACGCCCATTACTCCGTCTCACATCACAACTAGTACTTCTCTTGCCACCCCATTTTCATATCAACCCCGGGGTAGACATGCTCCAAATCCTCATGGAGCAATTACTATGAGACGTGATGTTTCGACCGTATCGTCTCTCGTTCATATCACCGATGACGATGATCTAGAGGAATCAGTTCCTTCACTAGTACGCACTTATGACGCTGAATAGTTACTGAATCATTCACCTTTCTCTTCCTCTCTTCAGGTGGATCGACCTTCTCTCTCGAAATCTTCCACTCCGGTGCGTAAAATTACACCAGGTAGAACGATTAAGCCATCGCAACTGGGTAGGGTACCTCTGAACGGCCCGGGAATAAGTAGAACTTATATCTTTAGTCCGGAATTTCGACTCATCGATTCTCGTTATAGTTCTTACTCCTCATCACTCAAGAGACCGCATCGACGATTTTGGATATACTCTGAAATCAGAAGACGCTACAACACATACTGAAAAAACGGATTTCCATGCTTCCCGAGGACTGATTACGCCAACAGGTGATGGTTTCCTTACCATTGGGTCTCTGTTTTTGCAACTGATCACTTGCCCTGATGACAGAATATGCGTGTGTTCTCCCTTCAGTTCCCGACTCTGTCGCGTATTATCCCGACACCGATCACAAGCACCCTCATCCACCTTCTCCGGAGCCCAGGACAACCAAAGTACGACCGCGCCCGGTCAAGGATGCATACGACTTCTTGTCGTCGGACCCTGATGAGAGTTGGAGCACACTCCCCGTCAAAAAGAAGGTGAAAACGCGGTTGGTTTCCATTACCTGTTTTTTTTTGCGAGTGTTCTCATTTACCCTAATAGCACTCCGACCCCTGTTATTAGAACAAGGAAATTCCGCCTACCCAAGTTGAGCCTTGGAAATTCCAAGGCTACGGCTACATCGAAGATTGAAAAGACAGGAATGGATGCTACTTCTGCCCGTCGCGTCATCACGTTCCTTCCTCCACCATTGAAGTCGGCTCCAATGCACTTGGAATCGGAGAGCAAAGTCGTACCCAGAGCCGCATACCCTTCACCCAGTTATTCAGTACTCAAATCATCATCGTCTTCGCCTGCGCAGGAGGGGCCTGTCTGCCTACAGAGTCAAGATCACTCGCCAGCGACAGATATGGGCTTCAAGCTCTACAAACCACTCTCACCGCCGTCATCCGACTCCCCTTGTATCACTTCTCCTGATAGATCTACGTATCATGTGCCAATCGAGGTCATGCAAGATAGAGAGGGCCAGGGCGATATTCACACACCTATTGATCTTCCTTCGATCGCTCGTTTATATCCTGACATGAAAGCAGCCTGGCGAGAGGTGGGTTTACATTATTCAACTTCAAATCCTTTGCTCATCATTACTACCGACTATTATTTCCGTTGTGTTTCCCGTAGCGCAGGAGGAGAATTGAAGAGGTTTGGGACCTTATGGGACTGTCAAGTTGCGGACGTGTTTATTGCGACAAAACGTCAGATGTCGCACTTGATAAGGAAGGATTCGAGGAGATTGCGATTGTTGTGTTCAGGGGAAATTGACAGTGATCGTGATTTTGACACTCAAACCACAGAAATAATACGAAGCAAAGGGAGGATGCTACATTGTTCTAATAATGGAGGTGCATATGCATACGGAGGTTTTTGACTCGAGTTCTTGAATTTCATCAGAGATAAGTATCATCTGGAGAGCGGGAGTCAGATTATTTCGCATGCCAATACCACAGTCGTTATCTGGTCTTGGGCCGGAATTGGAAGGAAAGGTCTGTCTCCTCGATTCTCGCTAGGTTGAAAGTCAATTCAAGTTGTGGTTTATTGTGTTCTCCACAACTGGTTTTGTTGTGGGCTCGATAGAGTCACTTTGCTGAGACCCTCCCACAATTTCAACCTACTTCGTTATCATCAATCTGTAAAATTAAATATACATGGGTAAATGGTATACCTTTATCCAAGGAGTTCTTCCTCATGAACCTCCAGATTTTCTTCGTCATGATCAAACCTCATGGCGCTCATACGAATGCTCGAAGATTCTTCAGCATTGTTGCAATGTTCAAGCTGGCGAAGGCGGAGCATCATTCGGCATGCTAAAATACTTGACAGTGAAAGTTGTATTCTGAAGATTCAGAAGGTGTTACTTGAACCCCAAGACGATGGTTGCATGAAAACGCACAGGAGGATCATGTAGGTAGCACCTGATACCTCATTGTCAATGAGCAGACAAACAAGCAGTGCAATTGAAATGGCAAGAGAGCAGACATAGTAAAAGATTCCTGCGCAAAGAAAGACGGTCAACAAAGGCGTAATCCCGAGCTTGAGACGTATCCAATTACCATCAAAGTGGACACGCCTCATTAATTTGAAGTTTGTGTCTGAAATACTTGCGCCTAAGTGCATGTCAGTTGCATCAAAGTCACAAGACTATTAGTAGGGCACACGTTGTTGATACGCTTTATGGACGCAAAGAATTGTTGTGACTATCTCTCGAGGTTGAGCTCGTTTGATCGTCTACAAATTGTGAACAGGACTTGCCAAGATAAAAGACCACTACAAGAGCGCTAGTGATGAATGGCTCGTATAGAACCGTTTCTAGACGGGAGTTTATGTTGGAAGAGCTCTGAGTGCACATGTTTAAACGATAACCGGCACTAGGGGAACCTGTTTTTTCCTCATGTTCAGGTATCAAGGGTCTCGCGTGCCGTTCAAAGCTCACTTACCCAGCACCCTATCCATTTTTGCCAGGACAACGGCACCAGTGAACAAGATGCCGAGGAAGAATATAGACAAGAATATCAGAATCTTCCGGCTACGGCCCCACAAAGCCCATGTTCGCATAATGAAAATCACTAGAAAGATTGGAGAAGAAAATTACTTCTTGATACTTGAGCTCGATGCATACCTTCAGCGACAGCAATGCTGAGGTTTGCAGTCCCTTGAACAACCATTAGGGTCAGCTATAGAAAGATCAAGGTCCTTGGACCAGCAAACATACAGATTGAAAAGCTGAGGGATGATCGACAGTTGACTTGGAGTACTGTTCCACGCATGAACGTCAGTACATTGTAAGTCAGGTTGCCACGCGCTCACGATATATTCCAAGGGCAAGATTGCCATGGGTTGGAATCGTACAGCAACGTAAAGGACTTTTGGTAGAGTCCATTTAGCGATCCAAATGAGGGAGACCTCCCTCGAAAATGTACATGTGTGGTCATATACCTGACGAGTGATGATTCAAGTGCAGAGAAACTAAGGCCAGCAAAGTTGACGAACACACAGACTTAGGCAAGCCACTTTTTGAACACTCGTGAGAGACAGAACGGATGAGAATGGAATGACCCACACACCATGTAGGCATTGAACTGTGAACCGCTGGGAAAACGTTAGCCACATATATAATCTTACAAGGGACTCACTGCGAAGGCGGTTTTCATCTCCTGGTCAGGCGCAAATATCGGAGTTGAGTCCATGTCGTTGTCGGCTCCTGAAAAGGTGAGAGGAAGGGACGTGCTCAGGCTGGGTTTATGAGCGGCGAAAGAACGCATCTGTTCTGCACAACCAGCGTTTCTACCGATATAGAGACATTCATATCAGCAGGTCAGTGTATAGATAACAAGATTAGACCTGAAGTTCCTCATATCATTCCCAAGTCGAAACCAGGAGTCGGACTTGGGATTGTGGCTATCCATCTGTCATAGAAAAGGATATGATTCGTGAGTTGACTGTTGTGCCTGAACGTTTGTAGTACGGCAAGGAGCATCAGTCTCAGGCTGGCAGTCACGGGAGACCGTAGAAGCGTCAGCTCTATCAATATTGAAAGCCTGGTCAGGTCTGGGAGCAATGATATTAGAATTCGGCGCTAGGAGGTCCACTGACACAAATGGCATCCAGTCAAAATTTGCACATGCACGAGCAGGACAGATAGGCCACACATCAACCACACATATATATGTTATAAAGAATCTGTGTCCCGGCCGAGTTTGGTCCGAGTTGAAAATTCCCGCTACTGTAGGCTCACATAAGCACGACGGTCTTGGTATGAGGCTACTTACCCCCTACTTGTGCTCATAGCCAACTCATAGCTACTGTTCGAAGCTCAACGCTTTTTTCTTGGCTTTTTCAGCCAAGTGTGTTGCAAGTTCAGGTGAAGTCTCTGCACCAGTCACGTGGCTAGCGACGCTAGTGCTATCTCAGTCTGGTAGACTCGAGGAAGAGACAGACAAAATTATGCGCCCCGCCTAGATCGACAATTAATGTCACATCAATGCTAGATTATGTTAAAGTTGACAGCGGTTTGCCAAAAAATCCATAGGTCTGGTCATGTCGGACAATCTTATCAGGCATCAATAGTACTATCCTCTCGTTCTTCGAATCGCATGGTCTCAATGCGTGTATTGACCAAGTCATCCTCGAAGTGGTGTTTACGGAGGCGAAGCGTCAGTCGACATGCCAGGATACTTGATAAAGAGAGTTGTAAGCTATAAATTGGCGAATCATGAGTTCAATTCAGGCCAGCAGAACAGGAATTGCTGCACGCACATAAAAATTATATAGGTGGTTCCTGATAGAGCGTTGTCTGTGGGAAGACAGATCAACAATGTGATCGAAATGGCCAGAGAACAGGTGTAATAGAAGATCCCTATGTATGTATAAGTGGTATCAGTACAGAGTAATTCTTCAAGATGGCTTTTATGACCGTACCATCAAACTGGACAAGTCGCATGAGCTCAGTATCTGTATTCAAAATGATACCTACTCAAGATGTCAGCGAATGTTAAGCAGAAAGAAACACTAGGACGTACGATCTTGATATGCCTTCCGCAAACAAAGGGCGATTATAACTACAGTTGAAAATAAACTTGCTGCTTCATGGGAAATTGAAACCACTGACCAAGATAAAAAATAACAATGAGAGCACTAGTAATGAAGGGCTGGAAGAGGAAACCTCTGATATCGGGATCCACGTTGACCGAGCTGTGAGTGCACATATTCATCCTATATAACGAGCTATGGGGACCTGTTTCTCCGCCAATGTTGAGTCACAGGATTCATGCGAACTTCAGGACACTTACCCAACTCGTGATCCATGTCGGCTAAGACCACACCTGCTGTGAACAACATGATAAGGAAGAATGTTGCTAGAAACAATAGAATTTTCCGGTTACGACCCCACACCATCCATGTCCGCAGGGCAAATATTACTGACAATCATTGTGTACAATGTTGGTACAATGAAGAAATTCAAGAAGTGCATGATCGAGTACCTTCTACGATGGCTATACAGATATAGGCGGTCCCTTGGAAGTCACATTAGTCATTAAAGTCATGCGAGTCAATACTCCGGAAGCCTCACACACTGAATAACTGAGATATATTCGACAGTTGACCTGGAGTACTATCCAGAGAATGTGAATGTAAGCGAGCATGCATTTTTGTTGGACACCATATCCTTACAATAGATGCCAAGTGGCAAGATTGCCATAGGCTGAAATCGCGCGAGGATATAAAGGGTCTTCGGTAAGGACCAGTTAGACATCCAGATAAAAGAAATTTCGCTTGAGAATGTGCATGCATGGTCGTATATCTGGTGAGTATTACGTTCGATGCAGAACTTGAACAAAGACAAGCGGAAACGAACACATAAGGTAAGGCAGGCTACTGCTTCGACATTCTTAGAGTAAAGAGCTGGATGTGAATGTTGAACGGGCTTACGCACCATTCATGCATTGAACGAAGAAGCGCTGCAGCGGTGTTAGGATGCATCTTGACCAGTGGATATCTACTGGTTCAACTCACTGAGAAGGCGGTCTTCACTTGCTCGTCAGGTCCAAAGGTTATTGTCGCATTCATGTTGACCTGAAGGGCCAGTGCGAAGGTGAATGAAATGGCAAGGACTGAATGTTCATCTCATATGCAGCGGGAAGGCAGACGGCGTCATTCATCTCAGTTCCTCCTAAACAACGATGTGAATATCATTCCCAAGAGGGCAACTTGATCTTATTCAATCATGATAGGAGATGGTTTTTGTTATGGTAACCTCCACAATATAGAGGCCACGAGTCAAGCTCATGCCAATGATCAGACCAGTCAACACGTTTTTAGTGATCAATGACTGATTGAAGACAACAATCAAATGTCAATGTTGAAAGTTCATCTGTCATTACTTGCGCGTGATGAAGTGTCAACGTTAAGACATACCTAGAGCAAAGACAGATATCACAACCATGTAAATGAGTCTTTCCATTCTACGATTGGGTCCCAGATACGTCGCTGATCACGCACACAGATCCTTTGATCATCTAGTGCGGAAATACGAGCTTGAACCTCCTGGAGGCAGAAGGCGTCAACATCAATAAGAAGTCTTCGTAACCGTGCAGTTGTAGACAGCACGATCTGGACATCTTGCCACCATTGTTCGTCAACAAATGGTTGTTGGCCGAATCGTAGACCGACCGTCCTCAACGCAGGGAGCCAGTGCATACTTGTGAGCGGTATTTCAATGGGTAACACGCTAACAGAGAGGTTTGTCATGCTAGAAAACACGTATCCTGCATCTGCAAGCTTCTGGAGCGTGCTTCTCCCTGTAGATAACGAAGATAGTGTGGTCGATAGAGGTGTGATGAGGCCGACGACGTAAATTTTTGATAAATTGCGATGTTGCCAGACTGCGAGATTTCGCACACCAGTACATTTATATAGCAGAGGGCTTACAAAGTCTTCTCCAACTGTATTTGTGATGCAAATATCGTGAACATTTGTTGCAAAGAAGGTCGCAGGGCGAGAGACTAAGGTTCCGTAGAAGCGTTCTGCATATGTCATGCCTCGAAGTACAAAGCGTTCTTCATACGTAATAAAAACGAGCGTCTTGTAGATGATGTGTTCCACGCGTCTCTGAACACGTTTAGAGATTGCAGAGAAGTTGTGCGCATTGTGAGGGTAAGTCCAAGAGGCATGTTCAAAGATTTTGTCTTCAATTTCGGGCACGAAATTGAAGGAGAAGGTGGGATCCTTTGACCCTCTGAGATTCTATACTCTAAGGACACTCTAGAATGACTGTTCTCACCTGCATTCTTCGATTGTCACGAGACCTAGCCCGAATTCCTCAAGAACGAAGACGATAAGTGCCTTCGGGTCTTTCCGAATTCGAAACATCATACTCGTCAGCTTTTGCCGCTTTTGGTCACATATCATCAACTTTCGAAAGGACGTTTCCAACTTGTGCTTTTAGATGAAGAAATGCAGGTACATAGCGAGTCCCTATTTAGTGAAACCCTTCCTCGGTCAGACCTAGTCAGGACTGGAATGATGCAGCTAATAAATATCCTCGGGGGCCGTGTTCACCTTCTCTTTGAGCTTGTCCTCTCCTAATCTGTATCTACGATTCTCCAAGATACCTTTGTCGTTCTCTACGCCTCTTTCAGATTACCTTCGTTCCTCTATGTCCATATCCATGCCGCTCCGCAAGTTTTCTCTCTGTTTCCGCACTCCCCGACTCTCTTACATAAGTAACGAGAGAGGGTTATGTCCAGACGAACGGTCGAGCTGTCTGCCAAAATCGCTGCAAGGTCACGTGGATTATAGATCGTTCTAGAAGCTTCCAGACCTTTCCCTTGTTAGAAAGCCACGTCATCCTTTCCACTCCACATCCATCTTCCATCTGTTCGTCTGCTCTATACAGTCTCTCATCTCATTTGAGCATCTGCACCTCTTCACACACTTATCAGCTTTCAACTCCA
>JAGGAR010008005.1:28308-96266 GCA_017657315.1 Termitomyces sp. K1Ag | reverse complement strand
ATGAATTCAACGGTGTCCAGGCGTCCTGTGGCGTCCACTGCATTGGCGCCGGCGGCTTTGTATCTGATGGAAAAGGATTTATTTCGGCTGGTCGAGGATGAAGGAATAGAATAATTCACTTACCCGAAGGACATTCCGTCGTCGCCCTGTTCAAATCGCAATTTCTCTGCGAGTGGGAGTTTCATTGTCTCGGCGCCCATATCAAACATACCGTCGACTTCCTCATCAACACCGTGATTCTTGAGGCTGGATATCAAACGACACTTATCAATAGGGTCACCAGCTCTAAAAGCTTGTTACTTACTACCAGAATCCTAGCTTGGTCGCTGCCTCCCAAAGCCTATCAATTTCGCGGGAGTCACGGGCTGAGATTAGTTGGTAGTCGATGACGAGAAGTGGATGGGTAGGAACATCGTCGGGGAATGAAGGCAACGTCAAGGCAGGCATGATGCTCGACAACTCTCGAAGTCGTAGTCGTGAAGAAGAAAGCTCCTTAGTTTCTCTGGGCTCTTGGGAGTCTGAGTCTTTAAACTAGTGAGACATGGTCATGCGACATGTTCCCGAGTGGAGTATATAGCACAGCCGACGAACGCGCATTGTTTCTGGATCCAGAACTCAGAAGTCACCAGACGCTTCAATGAAGGTAATCACACACTCCCAAGTGAAAAGGATTCTCCATTTTGAGATTAAGGATTGTTTGTGTGGGAGAAAGGCCGTAGGACGGAGTAAATATGTTCCCGAGAACGTAGAAGAACTAAACATATGGTGGGACAGGAAGTGACAATAGTTTGCGGCAGACAGTAGACACGTCTCCCATGTCGTCGTTTCGCCGAAGTATTGATCGTGAGAATCAGCACAGTATCTACAGATACGTATATGATACTAGTAGAACAATGCATACAGTTGGTAAAGAAGAACGCGACATGTCGATGTCCCATTCGTGCATCATCGCATCCCACATCCACTCCAGAGTGCCATTCGTTCGGGAAAGCTCTAGACCTTCTCATACTGTATCCTCCAGTACTTCCCTCTGCGTGCGCGGGTACGGTGTCGACCATGTTGGGCTATCCTTGCGCGCTTCAGCGTGGGTGTGTGTGTGTGGGTGCGTGGATCAGGAATCGCATTATAGACAGATGGGATACTTCCATCCTGTATGCGTTATGTTGCGACGACGCCCAAAAGTCGTTCGTGCTTGCAACGACGCGTGCCTGGCAGGGTTACCCGGAGAATTCCCTGTGAGTCGAGCTTTTGAGGTGTCTCGTAGGTGAAGACTTAGAAAGGGGACATGGGTAACTCAGCGGCTCTGCGCATCTAAGGTGGAGTTGCAGATTGAAGCAGCTGCCCGCCGTGATTTGCTGGTGTTTGGAGACCTCCAACGTGGTCTGCGTGGAATGACGCGACTCGAATTGAATTGAATTGAATTTTATTGGCCGACTACATTACATAAGTAATTCTAGGTGTTATACATGAGTATAGTACCTCATCGGCTCATGGGGAATGAGAGATAACAATACGTCATACTTACATATAATGTGACACATCTGAGTCGGGCCGGCCAACCGGATCGCATATGTGACCGCGTCCCAACTTCAAGCTTCAGCTTCTAAGTTTTGACCACCATCTCCATTTGAAAGAAATCGCTCTACCTCGATCGCGAGCCGTATACAAGCTAAATAATGGAAACTTTAACGCCTCTACTTGAGAAACAGCTCGAAGAACTACACCTGATCATTTCTTCACTCCTTCTTGGCATCGAAAGGTTAACTTTTCTGGACGAGGAAGACATCTGGAACAGTCTAATCATGCAATACGCCGACCCAACGATTGACTCTATAGCTACTAAGAAACCAGAACGTCCTGTGCGCTTCCGGATAGACACAAATGCCTCTGACATTTATTTTATCGTTCAAGTTCCGATTGAGTACGAGGGAAGGCTAACAACGGCGGCCCCTACTTTCGCAGTGAAGGGTGACCAGATGACTCGTACCGAACAAGAGAGGTGGCAAGATATGATCAAGGACCAGTTAATAGAAATCGGAGACTCAGAGTGAGTTGGATAGCTATGCCGCTTTCTTTCTTACTCATTGTATCGCGGCAGATTGCCCATATATCAACTCCTTTCTCTACATCTTCTGCCTATTCTCCACAAAGAACTAGAATCTCGGCCCCGATTAGTCGATCCTCCTATCCAGTCAACGTCTTCTCCCCGGACGCGATCGATGTATCATGCACTCCTAACTTCACATCATCTTATATCTCCCAATAAACGGAGATCTCTGCAAAATTGGTCTGCGTCATTATCAATATCAGGTTTTGCAAAAGTAGGTTATCCTGGAGTAATCTACGCCTCCGGATGGAGAGACAACGTGGAAGGTTTCGTCAGGAACGTCAAGGCGATGCGGTGGTTGGCCTTGAAGGTTCGATTCGTCGAAGAGCTTCTAGGAACCGAGGCTGTTGATAGACGATGGTCTGAGTTTCAAAAGGTTGGAGAAGTAGTTGAAGAGATGCGCAGGTTAGGAAGAGAAAAGTACATTGTTGAGCTGGGCATTGGGAGCACACAAAAATAGTACGAATCCCGCATTCTATTATCGAACCGTCCGGTAACAACAGTCATTTTTACAGGATTCTTTCTTTACTCAGAAGCGTGATCACCTTCACCCTCATTTCGCACTACATGTTCGCTCGCGATGCGCTCCTCGATTTTCTGTACCTTCCCAGTCTTCAAGGATAACACGCTTCCTACTATGGCACAGTATGAGTCTGCGAGACCGTGAAATCAAGGTCGCATCAAAGGGCAAGCCAGATCCCAAGAGGGACTTAGGGGGAAATGGTCGGTGAACGCCAGAGGTCGCGTCATTTGGAGATGGTACACGTAGGACCGTCGTCGTAGGTGTAATAAATTATATTTGTACGGACGGGTCTTGTCCCGAAGAGACACGTAACCACACATTGATGCGAACTGGTTGGTTTTGACGGACCGGTAGCTAACGCAGCGGGAGAAGTACGGTACTAGTAGACGTTGGAACATGATTGCTCCACTTATGTACATTAAGTGAACTCACCATGTTTCACTTACATTCAAGGCCAGGTCTTGGTAGAGATTCGTTGTGAAAGTATATGCCGTCAACATATGGAGACGGAGACAAACATCTAAAAGGGCAATTTACGAACCGGCAGTGATCAAGGACTTGGAGGTCTATCTTTAAGGATGACCATCCACTTTAGTACGAAAGGAACGATGATTCTAGTGATCATAAAGACACTTTACTGTATAAACAGGTTCCAAATGCCAGGAAGTAGTCCACCGTGAGGCAGGGGTCAATATTCCATTATCCCTGACGTTGCCCGTAACGAGGACTAAAATAGAGACTTACGCATGGTCTTCTGTCTGTGGAAACAGAGGGCGATCCTCTTCCGCAATACGGTCTGCGGCTTTGGCGGCTTCATAGTCCCAATCAGTCCTGTAACACAACATAGAGCCGATCACAGAGCAGTAGGTCAGGGCGACTGCCATCCCCACCCACAAGCCATGCAAGCCCTTGTGCCAATGGAAGGCAAGCCAGACACCAAGGGGAAGGCCTTCAGAAATGTGATAAAACTATTTGTGTGACAAGAATGATACGACCGTACCAATCAAATAATAGCCACTTGAAGGTACACTGAGACTGCGTTCAGAGAAGGAGAATTGAATTGACTAACCTGATGTTCAAAACAGCGCCGATAGCCTATATAGCTTACTTAGAAAGCACTTCTTGAAAATCATTGTTTGCGTACCTGCTGGCCCTTTGCCCGAAGAATGCCCGAAGTCACAGCTGCATTACCTTCGACAATTTGATATAGAGCGATTAAAGGTATGACCGATGCGACCAGACTAATAACCTCTAGAAACGAAGAAAAATGCCTTCAATGAGGCAACGTACTGGAAAACAATGAATACAACTCTACCGGGATCATAGCTGAACATGTAAGCCCAGACACCTCGAAAGGTCAGATACATAGCACTATATTGTATTTAGCTGAAGTAGAAGGGCAGATGAATCCGCAACAACGGACCTTAACATCGAGGATGTTGTCAAGGCTATCAAGATCGAGGCATTCGCCGCTATCGATGCTTGCTTGGCATTCTTTTCACCTAGGAGGTTTCCAATGCTAAGAGTACGGTTATGAAAGGCGACAGGAACGTTTGGAAGGAAGACACCCTACCGGATGGTTGTTGCATTTGACAGTGCATACAGAGCTTGATAGGTCGTCGAAGATGATGTTAATAAGATGGATTGTGAAGCAAGTGAAAGAGGATTGAGACTGTCAATGATTAGTCAGTCCCAAGTGATTGATGATAGATTGTATCTTACAACGAGGCAGCAAGAGCAAGCAGTTCCCAAGCCCACCACTCTGGGGCTGTTTGGCCTGAATCATGAAATCATCAGTATCGACGAGGACTCGGGAATTCCTTTTGCCTTACCTACCCCCGCAATTCCCAAGCGCATCAGGAACCCAAGATTCGTGAACATCCTGAAAGAGACGGGATGCCAGGTAGTTCTCGGTGTGCAGTAAATTCCATATATGATAGAAATCACGGACACAAGAGTGTGAGATAGCGATGTCGAGATGGGCGCGCCAATAAATCCTAGACGAGTTGCGTTCGGGCCCCAGACTTAATCCAACTTTTGCTCAGAATGGCTGAGTCTCGAAGTGTGACGGCCTTACCTAGGAGGTAGTTCAGAAGAATATTGACAGGAGCCACAAACAGGTTGATTTGGGTTTGAACTACAAATAAACCTACCCAAAAATATTCAATACAGTCATCAAAGTTGATATGAATATTCACAGACCTTGTGACTGAAAGTAGCGCCTACAAAAGAGTGTATTAGACATACTGAGAGAAATATATGTGCAAAGCAACATACCTAAAGACACAATTGAAACCAAAGGCTAAACAATCAGGTAAACAGCAAGAATTAGAGGATTCGCCAGGAAACAGACCGGGTAAACCAAATGCGAGCCAGCGAAGGTACAATGCAGCGAGTCTAGCAATTTCAGGATCTTGTTTTATATAGAGGAGGATGCTTTCTGCATTAAGCCAAATCGCTAGAATCGGCTAGATCGATAACGAAAAGTTAGACCCAAGTCTTGCAGGATTGCAGGCAGAATATGCTTGCCGTTAGCGCAAAGAAAACGACAACAGCTGAAGATAACATATTTGAAAACCTCTGAAGTGAGTGAGAAAGAATCACATACACATGCGCTGAGCCCAAAGTCCCACAAGGTGAGGCTGGGAAGATGTAAAGGCAGACGGTAGCACAGTATCAAGGGCACTTGTCAATCCATGTAAGATGCAATAACCGGTCACACCGGCAGTCATGGACCCTAAGCTAGCAGCCCCTAGTGCAGATGTTGAGATATGTCCCACAGAAACGACTTCGACAATGACCAGACTAAACTCAAGCAATTGAGACCTGTTGGGAAATTTGATCAGTTTCAGATTGGGTACGTCGTCATTGAAGATGAATACGCAAGAGCGGGCAATGTATAGAGGATGATCGTTCGCATCTCTTCCCTCAAAATGGTGGTTTTATTCTCGGGAACAGGAGGCTCTTGTCGCCGATTCGCTAGCAATGGTGTCGACTCCATTGTGTGGCGATGCGTTTCGATTGGATGTCGGAGTCACTCGTTTGCCTCGAGTTGGAATTAACGGACATTATATAATAAGCGGTATCAGAAGTGGCCGTGGAAGTAATGCAACGTGGAGATGGGTACTCGGGGCCGACAAATATACACTGACTTACTTTCGACTGCATGGGCTCGTAGAACACAGAAAAGTGAAGGCTTTGAAAGATTTGACGATTGGAGACGCTGTCAGATCCGCTGTTGTAGAAAAGTATGTTTGAACAAAAAAAAAAGCTCCAGTCCTGAAGGCCCGAAGCTTGAAGCTTCTGACTCTGGTCCGGCTTGAGGCCCGCCAGTGGTCGATCGGATGACCTGATCTAGAGAGCTTATCTCAAGCTTATCTTATCTCAATAACCCCCAAATTTGGTTTTCGATGTTGTCTTCCTATCCCACCGTTTCAACTGAGAGTATTTCTCACCGTCGGTAGTCTCAAGAATCTTGCGTACAAAATCCCCTACGACTAATACCTAACGCCAGTCCTGCGATGGCTGGCCATGGGTCACGCTTAGGTCTGAGGCTCTCCAAAGGAGTCCTCAACACCATCTCGCCCCCGTAAGTCTCGTCTTGTCTTTCCAAAGAGAACGTAGTAATTTGATCATAATGGGCAAGGATACCAACAGCGTACCAATGGGCATCCATCTACGTTCCGACTAGAGAACGTCCATTATTGGACATGTCACAAGGAGTTCCGGGATCACATCCTCCCAAATTTCTTCAAGAAACACTTGGAGCATCTGGTTCTTCCCCGCAGAGCTTCGGATACTGTCGCGCTGATGGAGAACCTTTGCTAAGGAAGGCTTTAGCAGAAGAGATCAAATTTGTCTATGGGGCCGATTCTGACGTGACAGTCGATGATATTGCATTGACTACCGGGTGTAACATGGCGTTTTTCGCGACAATTATGAGTCTAGCTGATGCCGGCGATGAAGTTGTCCTTCCTGTGCCGTGGTACGCGACGTTTGTTGCATATATATCAGGACTCAAAAGGTTTCTTCGTCAGGTATTTCAATCATCAGTAAGTTTGCAGATCAGGTCGCAGGTTCGCGAGATCAAATTGAATCACTTCAATCAGAATGGATCTTACATTATTAGGCATCAAGCCAGTACCTCTCCAAACTCTTCCGGAAGATGGTTTTATCCCCTCTGTCGAGAAGTGTCGATCTTTAATCACCCCGAAAACAAAGGCTCTTGCACTTGTCACACCAAATAATCCTGTAAGTTGATAATTGAGTTTTCTGGTAAGAAGTTCCTTATCGTAGCCTCTACCAAGACTGGAGCGACTTATCCAGCCTCCTTATTGGCTTCTTTTCTTGACCTTGCGGTGGCACATGGAATCGCACTGATCGTGGATGAAACCTACAGGGATTTCATTCTCACAGGGAAACCACACTCGCTGTTCAGCAGTTCCTGGAGAAAGAACTTTATACACTTATTCTCCTTCTCCAAATCCTACTGCTTACCCGGGCACCGATTAGGCGCCATCGCTGCATCGCCTGATCTGCTGATACAGATCAAGACTGTCCTTGACTGTCTTCAAATTTGCCCGCCTCGTCCATTCCAGATCGCTCTTGCGCCACTACTCCCTGAGATGCGACCATTCATCCGTGAGACGGCTGAGGCAATACATGCACGCCATCAGCTCTTCCGGCAAGTCTTGCCACCACGGTGGAAGATCGGTGCACAAGGAGGCTACTTCGCTTTTGTTAGGCATCCATTCAAGGGTATAGCCTCTTTAGACGTGTGCAAACGCCTTGCGACGGAGCTTGGTGTTGTCTCTCTTCCCTCAGCATTTTTCTATGAAGGATATAATGATGGCAGCCAGGCAACCTGGGACAAGTCGAGATGGGTCAGATTTTCGGTCGCAAATGTGAATGACGAGAAGGTCAAAAAGATTTGTGAACGATTGGCAGAATCCGAGCTCGCCTTTGGATGGGAACTGGATTGATGAGGCATCTAATGTTGCAGGGAGCATATTGGAATCATAGTATCAACAAAAAGGAATATCAGAATAAACAACCACGGAATAAAGTTCTCGCTTCATCTGTAGCCTGAGAGGAACGAGCCTGCACGGTCCGACTTCCGCTATTACAGGCGATATCGATGACCCAAATGTTTGCCATCAACGAAAAAAAAACTTGACACATCGGGTGACATTGAGTCGCGATCTGCCTCGTTCAAGAGTGATATCAGTCACTCGACAATGCTCCTTCAGCGAATTGGCCTCATGGTTACGATCTACACGACATAACTCTTCCACGCCTATCCATCTTTCCCTGCAGTTACATTAGTTGGGTACCGTCTTCCAGCTTGACTGACAAGACATAAGTCTGTTAGGTAGATACGAACCTAAGTCGACATTTGCAATCAACCAGCATGACATGACGGCTTCTTTCTCGGGGTTACGTTCTCACCCTGATGTCCATGGGCTTAAACCTCATTATATCCACTTCTGTTGGCCTCTTATTCCCATCCTTGATGCACCCCAGCTCCTCACCTCGAGCTGGTGATGCAAAGCCATGGTCTTGATACGGGTGCTCGCTTCGATGGCATTGTCAACGGCCGCTCTGACTCTAACTCTGCCCGTCGTTCCCATTAACAGGTAAGCTACCTTTCCATCTACTAGTCGATACGTATAGGAAGCGCAAACTAGGGCCTCAATCTCTCAAGTGTTCGCGACTAATGCTGGAGCTTCACCTAGCAAAATGATGTGCGTTATTGTTGAACACTACCTAGCTTGATTTTCATCTTGAGCGCGAACAGAACTTCTACACCCAGTGGCAACACGACGCCGACATCCTCTCCTTTCTCAGAAACTTTTGTGATAACCAACGATCCTTTCTCTCTCTCTGTCCTTCCTTCTTCCACATGTAATGACGATGGCAACCGCCTGGCACAAGCTACTGTAATAGTATCTATCAGCTCGTTTCCCCAATCCTCATTAAGAGCTCGGGGACTGCCTGCTGGAGCGATAGTGGGAATTATTATTGCTAGTGCGATCGCGATCATTTTAGCAGCTGGCCTTTCCGTCTTCTTGAGGCGAAGAAGACGAGGCCATGCGGTCTCAAATGATCCCATCGATATCTCAAGCCCGACTTGTGAGTGTTTCTTAACAGCATGTCCATGCATTTCTACTGAGCCCGCCGTTCATTAGACGACAATAAAGAATTTATACCCGATCCATTCCTTACCGATTTACAAGCCAAAGGGCTTGGACTCGACGCCTCACAGCAAGTCACACGCCGAATAGATGCAAAATTTCTACCGATGAACAATCGTTCAGTCTCCGGGAAAGACGGTGATTCAGCTTCTCAATCTTCTCAACACGTTCCTCGCATACTTGTCACCGGTGACAGGGAGACCACCGACCGACCCTCAAGCTCGGGACATAGACCTCACAGCCTCACAGACCAGACAAGTACTCGGTACTCGCTTGATATCACATCGTCCCTCGGTTCACGGGGATCGTCCCCTGAAACTCGAAGCAACAGTCCTACATCTGTCATTGTCGTATCCTCCCAGCCGGATGTCGCGCGCCGTATGAGGGATCTGTTCGCTCAAATGGACCATCGTGTATCAGAAAGTAGAACTGCAATGGCGCACCCACTGTCGCAGCACGCTGAAATGATGCAAAGCGAGAATGGGGATCAGCGTCCTAGTACGAGAATGTAGGCGGCATATCGGGCTGGTACCTGCGGTCGAATTTGAGGCGTATGTTGTCACGCGAACCCTATCGTACAATATTGGACATGAATCGTCTAATCACGTACCCAGACTTGACAAAATCTTGACAGTCGTTCAGTAGTCACCGTTTACTTGGATAATGTGATTAGTGTCATCAACTTTTTGAACAGATAATCGACACCCTTGAATATAACGATGTATAGTTACGTGAGTACTCCTACAGCGGTTGGTATATACATTGGTTATGAGACTCCTGGACGGATGAATAGGAAGTCTTTCAAATCACCCACTACGTCTGACTGATACTAGGAACTGCTTTAGGAGCCATTTTAACCACCAATGGCCGAGGTGTGTAATCTAGCGTCCTGTAATAGTCTTGACCTTCTGATAAGTTGCCAAATCTCAGGTGACTATCAAAACACTCAGTAGCAAAATATACAATGCAGCACCAAAGTTTATGATGTCACTCACCAATGGTCGTAATGATCCTCCAATTGCTCCATGTTCATCCTGCCGCAATCAGATGGTGTATTAATACAGCGAACACATCGCCATATCTTTGGTTGTGGAGCAGAGAGGAATCGTCGACCCCACTCGATTCGTTCAAGAACTCTTGCTCGCACTGCGTCTTCTTCCAGAATTATCTGCCATGGCACGACGAGTCCCCAGCGGACCTTAACGGAGTGTCTGACCTAAGACCGATGCGTCAATCAAGGAATGGCTATTCGTATTGGATATAATTTACTACATTACGCCACGTCAAGACAGAGCAGAGTCGTTCACCGTCAGCCTTTCCACCGCGTGTATCACTTCAAACATATCACCCGAGAGTCGGGCTTGTCCAACTGGGCAACGGTCAGATAGGTCGACAGTCTATACGCCATTAAGATTCTTCATAACCTTCGATGCTTTGCCATGTAGGACAAGGCCATCCGACGACAACTTATCTCTCGTGCATATGTCAAACTTGAACTACTTCCCCACCTCCAGGCTCTTGTTTTCATCGTGAGCGTATAGTTCTCAATCGTCCTCCTTGTAGGCAAAGTCACTGTCGCGAACAGAGTTACATGGGTGATGGAGGAACTCGGGATAGAAAAGTAGTTGTTCGCATTCCTCGTCTGCGTTTTGCAGGAAAACACGTGCAAATGCCTTTTCTGACAGACGAACACACTGAGGTTGCAAGTTCGAGACTGGAATGGGCGCAGGAATTGTCTGAAGGACAGTAATCGGGGATTCCCTTCGCGAGCTTGGTGATCTGAAGTTCACGAAAAAATTTCAGTAGGCCTTCATTGATTTCCATGTCCAGCGCCATCTTAGTTGGGTTATCACCTCGAGAGAGGGCTGTTCGGTGATATTTTTGATTTTGGGTAGGTCCAATATATCAACGGGGCTGGGTGCGAGCATAGTTGGTTCCAATGGCTGTCGGACGGCTACCCATGCTCTCAAAGCGAGCATCATCCGTCGTTCAAGGAGGCGAAGTCGCTTTTGACGGTGCATGCGCGAGCTCACTTGTTCCATATATCTTGTCCTTGATGTTTGACCACACTGTCGAGGAATCTGTCAGACGGTCAATGTCAACATAAGTTCTCTTCACATTGATCGTCAGATCTAGAGGTCTTGGGTTTCTCACAGCTGGGAGTTTCTCGAAGGTTTTCAATTCGGGCGTGAACATTCTGATTATTGGATCACGAAACTGGGAGCTTTTCATAAATTCACATTCGGACCCGAACGTTATTTGACGCA
Source organism: Termitomyces sp. K1Ag (assembly GCA_017657315.1). Lineage (NCBI taxonomy): Eukaryota > Fungi > Basidiomycota > Agaricomycetes > Agaricales > Lyophyllaceae > Termitomyces > Termitomyces sp. K1Ag. Next base: position 85,175 of record JAGGAR010008005.1, on the reverse strand, counting down.
GCTTATCGACGATTCTAGAAGATGTAATAAGCCATGCACCAATGCACAGGAAAAGTATAAACATGGCGCACGCTTTCTTTCTTTCAATTCTAACTACTTCGACGAGGGCTTCCCGGTCCGAGGCTTCCTTATCCAACCCAGTCATGGCATCACTTACCATGCTAATACACGTGAGTAAGTAGCTCACAGCGACGTCTTTTTCACTCTCTTCTCACCTTAATACGTTCCTTGACATTTTCGCGTGCCTTTGTGATAAATTCTTGACAGACGGTTGTAGGCTTCGCTTGAAGTTCCTTCAAGAAGTTCGATTTAGCTTCTGCGAGGCATGACATTCCCTGGCGTTTCTTAGCACTCCGACATCCGAAGGTGAATGCGGAAGACATACTATTATTCCAATTGGAGAATGGTACGCATCGTAGGATAAGCTTATCTGACTCAGATTCTTTGTTGAATTGTCTTTCAGATATTAAACTATATAGACAAAAATATCGTCATCAACTTTGAAATGATGCCAGTCGGGCTCAGGACTCACGATAGCTTCGCACAACTTCCGCAGAGCTGGACACGAAGAATGAAATCAACGACGTTTTTATAGTGCGACTTTCCGCACTCCTGATAAAATGTTTGTCGTATCAACTCCTTTCCACAGAGATGTGTCGAGTATCCACATGACAATGCTGATCGAATACTAAATTTGCACATACAGGTAATGACATGTCTGAAGGACACTCAGGGAGTTCGGGCATGTTTTAAAAAGCGGGTTTCCATATCATGCGACCAGATCGTCCAAACACGAGTTTCCTCAAGTCTTTTGTTGTACGCGAGAGTTGCAGGAGATCACGAGGGTATAAATGTCCAAAAATCTAGTTGAAAGATATGATGAAGAGATATACGCAGGCGTTAGATCTTTCATGAGGAACATACCTCCAACGTCACGTCCATCGGCAAAGAATCCAAGAATGGGAACGCGACACGTTTCGAAACTTTACCACCGGCACAGGCACGTCTATTGGTGGAAGCGGAGGTTTTAATCTTTTTAGGAGATGTTTAGGGTGAGGTCTTAGAATCAGTAATAAATTCCGCAAGTGCGTTTCCGACGCCATAGCCGAAGTCAGGATTTTCTTATCAGCTCTGCCAGTGGAGAGAAATGAAGGTTCGCTGTCACAGCGTGGAAAAAAAACGCGTAGGGTCACAGTGTGACTGCATCTGATCGTTGAACTCTTTACTTACTTCCGAACATTTAGTATCGAATTCCTTTCCTGTATTTCGACCTAGGCCTAGAAAAATACCAGTAGACAAGTTTCGGTGAAATCACTGCACACGATGATATCAAAGAACCCTTCAGGTCTCCGTCTGATGAAGTAGACGCAGTGACTTAAAATCAAAACAGTAAGACGGGTCACGGTTCTGATTCGGCGACCCAACATGTGAGTCCACGTTCAAGAAGTTTGAGGGACCATAACGTTAAATCCGTCCTAAGGAAATACCAGATGACAACGGAGCGCCACGCTACAGTAAGCTAAAGAAATTTCTCTTCCCCCGCACCTCAAAAAGGAAAAATCTCCAATGGGAAGGGAGTGGTGGCGATTGGGGATGTGCGGGAAATTTGGTTTGTGCGGGACTAGCCACAGATCCGAAGAGAAGCCAAAGAAAGAAACGTATGATTGATTAGTCTGAGGCCAATCAAGATCTGTGGCGTCAGGTGGCTGCCCAACCTTAAAATTTACAACATCTGTTGAACTCGGCGAGTGAATGATGGACAGCAAGATTGAAGCCAGAAGCGAGAACACGGGTATGAAGGACAGAAAGACGACGAGAATCTAGATCTGCCATTGAGAATGTCCAAACACACCAACATCATTACCATCGAGCATTACACTACAATCTAACTACAATATCTGTAACCAGACTTTTATCCTCAGGGGACCCAATGTTTTTAAACCCAAATTTCGCATCGCTCTTCGTGGGGAAGCGTTACTCACTAGCCCTCGCTTCAACAAGGGGACTGCTTTTACCCTCGCTGAGAGAAAAGCCTTTCGGACTTGTAGGACGACTGACTACCTTGCAAGTGAACACCCTCGATGAGCAGTGAAAGCTTGCCTATGCTCAACTTTTCTGAACTTGCGAGACACTAATTCGGAAGAATTCTTTCTTACAGAGCTTGAAAGACCAGAACTGGGTATTGAACTACTCTCTGGAGTCTGATCTCGAGACACAAGTTCGGGAGATGGTTCCAATCACATACACTCCAACTGAGGTATGTAACAGATAAAGCTCTGACTGTCCAGGCTGAAATGATCTCGAAATACTCGCATCTGTTCAGACGAAGTGAAAGCCTGTATTTGACCCTGAAAGATCAAGATTCTATTGAGGAGGATTTCTTGAGACAAACGAAAGACAGGGATATTGATCTGATAGTTTGTTCAGATGCAGAGGCCATCCTTGGAATTGGTGACCAAGGTGTTGGAGCAGTGAATGTGTGCTTACTTAGGTCATAGCCACGGTCTCCTCTGCTGACAATATGAACATCTAGGGCATTTGGGCCCCGGGGTAATGTACTATCTTATCTCGTTACCAAATTGTCAACTCATGAGTCTACAAAATCTCTACTGTAAAATCGGCCATCTACACGTGAGTTTCAGTTGGTTGGTCCACCTTAGGATAGTTCTCATGATATAGGTTTATTGGAGGAATGGATCCCTTCAAATCTCAGCGTGATTCTCGACGTTGGCACGGACAACCCTGAGCTCTTAAAAGATGATCTCTACGTGGTATATCATGATTTCCACCGTTTCTCCCTCAACTGAGGCTAAGAACGACCAATTTATCGACAAGTGAGAGGTCTCTGGTAACGTCAATACACTCATGAACTTGATCCATAGATTTGTACAGCTTGTCCGGAAGTACTTCCCAGGCAGTCTCCTTCATTTCGAAGATTTTGGAGTGAGAAATTCCTGTAGGTTCGATTTCTTCAAAAGTATCGCACCAGTCCGGAACGATGAAATGTAGCCTGAATCCCTGCGGAGCCTGTCTCATAATCAAATGCCAACAGTCAAGCAACTGGGGCAGTCACTCTTGCATGCATCATGGCCGCCATCAGTGTCACCTAGTCTAAACTATCTGACTAGCGCTATGTCATCTTTGGCGCAGGCTCCGCAAGCATGGGCATCAGTTACCAACTACGCGACGCAATAGTCCAGCTCACCAACTTCGACGAATCCCAGACAAACAAACAAAGACGGGCTGATCACAAACGAGCTTGTAACTACAACGTCCATGCGGGCCAAGCTCCACCCATTCGCACGTCCCGACGCGGAATGGCATGAGATCCAGAGGGACGAGGGTGGAAGGATCCGCTTGCTTGAGGTCGTGAAGCACGTGAAGCCGTCCGTGCTTATTGGATGTTCGACGCGTGCCGGCGCGTCCACGCAGGACGTTGTGAAAGCTATGGCTGAAGGGTGTGAGCGCCCGATTATCTTGCCGTTGTCGAATCCGAGCAGGTTGGTTGAGGTAAACCCTAAGGACGCAAATGATTAGACGCGTGGTAAGGCACTGGACGCGACTGGACGCGAGTTGCAGGAGACCACGAGGGTGTAGATGTCCCGAAGTCTTTCAACCGGATTATTTATATGAGTTTGACGCGTGTGTTGGAACTTTAGCTTTAGGGAAGAACATAGTCAGGGTTTTTCGGCGTTCAAACGTTCACTACTCGATGAGAGTCCGAGTCACTGGCAAAGACGCGTAGAGTCACAGTGTGACCGTTGGCATGATCTGATTCAGATCAGGCCGATCCCGGGTCGTAGCATTGAATTCGGAGATCGATATGAGAACTACTGACGGTCTACAACACCCACATTCCTTCAGCCTTAGCTCATAAGATTATAGTCTAGGCTGCACTCCACTACTATCTATCCCCAGAGGACTCAATGTCCAGTTCTCAACCCCAATTTCGTGTCGCTCTTCGTGGGGAGGCATTACTCACTAACCCTCGCTTCAACAAGGGCACCGCTTTTACCCTGGCCGAGAGAAAATCTTTTGGACTTTTAGGACGACTGCCTTGTCAAGTAAACACCCTTGATGAACAGTGCAAGCGTGCCTACGCTCAATTTCAAACTTGCGAGACACCGATTCGGAAGAATTCTTTCTTACAGAGCTTAAAAGACCAGAACTGGGTTCTGTACTACTCTTTGATTTTGAGAAATCTCCGGGAGATGGTTCCAATTATATACACTCCAACCGAGGTATGCGGAGGGTAACTTGTTTTGAATTCGCTGGGAGAGCTCTGACCGTTGATCTTGCAAGGCTGAGGCAATCTCGGAATATTCACATCTGTTCAGGCGAAGCGAAGGCCTTTATCTGACTTTGAAAGATCAGGATTCTATGGAGGAGGACTTTTTGGAACAGACAAGGGGTAGAGATATCGATCTGATAGTCTGTTCAGATGCGGAGGCCATCCTTGGAATCGGCGACCAAGGTGTCGGGGTGAGTGTGCGCTTCATTCATGGCCTATCTCATTTCAAACAATATCGACGCCTAGGGTATCGGGGTATAACACCATTTTACATTATCCGTGACTCCCAAACTCATCTATTTATAAGATTTCCACCGCAAAATCGGCCATCTACACGTGAGTCTTAAACCGTCAGTTGGCCTTGCCATACTTTTCAGAATACTCTAGGCTTATTGGAGGAATGGATCCCTCCAAGTCGCTTAGCGTGACTCTGGATGTTGGCACGGACAACACTGATCTCTTAAATGACGATCTCTACGTGGTGAGTCCTGATTCCTACTCCTGCTTCCTCAAGAGTTATATTTTGAACAGGGGTGGAACCACGAGCGTGTAAGAGGCGAGGAATACGATCAATTCATCGACAAGTGAGACGCGTCAACTAACGTCAGTTCACTCATAATCTTGCCCTATAGGTTTGTACAGCTTGTCCGAAAGTATTTTCCTGGCAGTCTCCTTCATTTCGAGGATTTTGGAGTGACAAACGCTGAGAGGTTACTTCAGAAATATCGCACCACTCACTCCGTCTTCAACGATGACATGTAGGTCACTATTTGCGCCCAAGCACGTCTGTTTTGATATTAAATTCCTGTAGCCAAGGAACCGGTGCGGTCACTCTTGCATGCATCATGGCCGCCGTCAGCGTCACAAAGTCTAAACTGTCCGACCAACGCTACATCATCTTCGGTGCAGGCTCCGCAGGCATGGGCGTCACGCACCAATTACGCGACGCAATAGCCCAGCTCAACGACTTCGACGAGTCACAGGCCAATAAACTTTTCTACCTCATAGACAAAGACGGGCTGATCACAAACGAGCTCATGGCTACAACCTCCGTGCGGGACGAGCTCCACGCATTCGCGCGTCCTGATGCAGAATGGCATGGTGTCCAGAGGGATGAGGGTGGAAAGATCCGCTTGCTTGAAGTTGTGAAACATGTGAAGCCGACCGTGCTTATTGGATGTTCGACGCGTGCCGGCGCATTCACGGAGGACGTGGTGAAAGCTATGGCTGCGGGGTGTGAGCGCCCGATTATCTTGCCGTTGTCGAATCCGAGCAGGTTGGTTGAGGTAAACCCTAAGGACGCGAGTGATTGGACGCATGGCACGGCGCTGTTGGCGACTGGAAGTCCATTCCCGCCTGTCAAGATGCCCAATGGGAAGGACTATATGTGAGTCTCTGCCTTGTGCGATTTGTCGGGCCTCCTAACATAGAAGTGCAGTATAGCCGAGTGCAACAGTAAGCGCTTCCCTTGTTCTTCAACATACCTATGAATGAATGACTTTGGGCGGATGTAGATGCACTGATCTATCCTGGCCTCGGATTTGGTGCCATTCTCGCCCAGTCACGCCATATGACTGATACCATGATTATTGCTGGGGCGCGACGCTTGGCTGCCCTTTCTCCCGCGCTTTCTGACCCCAATGATGGGCTTCTACCTGACTTTGTCGAGGCGCCTCATGTCAATTTCGAGGTAGGAATAGCAGTCGCCGAACAAGCGATCATCGAAGGTACTGCTAGAGTAAGTTGGACGAGGGAGCAGGTTCGCAATGAAGCAAGCAAAAAGGTCTGGAAGCCTATATATGGAGAATTTCTTTATGATGAGCAGGGGAAAAGATAAAGATAGGCAGAAGACCAGTTATGTGGGATTATTAGGCGTAGATACTAACGGACACATATGTACAGAAATCCACAAGCTTACATAGAAGTAAATGTGATATACAATCGCATAACACAGATTCGAGGGCATTTCGAAGCATCAAGTCATGCAAGGGGTAAAACTCAAGCGACAAGGCCACCTCTATAACCATCTCCACGTCGTGCAGCAGCGATCCCGCGGATTATGACGACAATGAGGGTAAACGTGATGAGGATCCTGCAACAACAGTCAGCGAAACACGAGACGAACATCTGGAGCCAACCAACCATATTATCCAGGCAAAAGCTTCCAGGGCGTTAAGTTGACCACAGTACACGAAAATGGTTTGTGTCCTTCAATCAACAAACTCAGGTTCAAGAGCGGAATACACGTAAATACGTAGCACGTACGCGCAATTCAATCCTCCTCCTATCATGGCTGTGACAGACGCGGCAGCGGCAACCCAGATGATCCATGTAAGAATGAGGCTGTACGCAGGGTGATGAATGTTTGACTGCGGTTCTTTTACTACCGAACAAGCACTTACAAGATGAGATGCGCAGCAACGCTGGTCATTACCGAGCCAGTAGCAGAGTGCAAGAAGAGAAGAATGAAGAATATAGACCCAATGATTGTCCATATAGAGGCAAAAAGCGTGTATCGAACGCGGTCACGCATGGATATACTGTTGTAGTTGTGATGGCTATTGTATCGTGATACCAGCCACGCTGATATACACATCTAAGCTTCGTGTAAGTTCCTAAAAATTGGATATAGTTGCCTGTTGCTCACCTCAATGATTGAGAAGAGCAGGATGAGCCCGAAGACAACTAAAAGGAGTCAATGTTGTCCTGTTGAGTTCAAGCCAAGACGGAACCTACTGGGTTGTCCCCGTCTAATCCAATCATCAATGGCCATTATTTTGTGTCGTTACAAGCGTAAAACTATTTGAGAAATCTAGGTGGCAAGTCGTTAGGAAGTCGTGTAGGAATGAAAGTTGGTAACCGAGTGGGGGGTTTTTATAAAGTAACAAAAGTGGTAAGATCATACGTCAGTTATGTGACTGTGACTGTGACTGTGACCGACAAACCGAACATACTTACCAAGTTAGGAAAGCATATGCGTCAAGTACCCATCTCGACTGAGTCGACTCTGATACATGCATACTCGTTTTGCAAGCTAATGTTGAGTAATCTCGTGTATATGTTGATGATAGCCTTAGGAACTTGGTTCCAAACCAGTATTGACAGCAGCTATATTTTCGCATACTCCCGGAGTCTGCAGTGGGCGGATAGAAATGATTGATGGATCCTATATAAATCCTTTACGATATCCAGATACAGACGATAATCATGAATACAATAAGCTACACGGACATGAGAGTTAAATAATAAATAAGAATCAAATTATAACGCTAAAAGCCCAGTTGCTCTGCAAAAGTCTGCCATGTCGCATCCAATATCGGAGCGGTTTGTAAAAATGGAGTATGATGAGACTGAGGTTGAAAGCCGTGATACTCGGCAGGGGCATGAAAAATAGGATCACTCATTTGGACTTCGAGCGGTTGTAGAACGGGCTGCGGCTGCGGCTGCGGCTGCGGATCCCCTGTCGTTGGAAAGTCGAAGAACCAGTCGAACGAGGGAGAGCTAGCGTCAAAGTTGCGCATGGCTTGCGCAAGAGTCGGGTGCATGTTGTCCACCTGTGCGTCGGACCAATATTCCGCCCCAACTGCTATGTGCGTGGTGGTAGACTGGGATGGCCTGGAACCCAGACTCGCATGTTGTGAGCCAACTTTGGAAAACATGTACGTTTTGCCAGCCCAGCGATCAAGTTCAGTGTTAGACAGCGCGTCTTCAACACCTTCGCTGGATCGGTTGATCGCATCATGAGCCTTTTGGTAAAGGCGCTGTATGGAACCCTAAGAGATTATCGATATTAATGATCAACACTGTAATGCCGGTCTGAGAGCGAAACAGGGCCTACAAAAAGATCAGCAGCAGGACGCGCCGTCGATGCAGCAGTCTTAAAAAGATCCAAGACATTGTCTAATTCTGTCATAGCTGATTGTGCCAAATCGGATGTGGGGGCGCGTGTGACCAAAAGGCACATTACGACCTACAGTTGACGAATGATTCATGAGGCAGGATATCTGCATGGGAAAGTAGAACGTACCGTGGCTGAGAGCCCCTGGGACCAAGCTAGACTGGTTCTTGATATGACATGAGCTGCCTGTCCCCAGACCATCTTCAGCCCTCTCATCAAGCGCCACGCTGAGCGATAAACGGACATGACAGAGGGTAGATACTGATGGCGCATGAGCTGGTTAGGCATCTCTTGAAGGGCCTTTGCAAAGTACGCCCGATGTAAATTTAACAAGGCTGCCAGTACCTTTGAGTAACCAGTAGATAGGCATGACATTATTATGCCTCACTCGCTTCTTTAGTAGAGAGAATTATCCACCGCTGCACAGAAAGCTCAGTAGGAGGAGAACCATCACAAACTGGACGCCAGGTGGGATGTACAGCAAAGTCGCGAATCTGACGATCCATTGAGAGTATAGCAACGTATGATGGCTGTTTCGGCCCAAAGGCGTTCACCATGACAAAGTGGAGTAATGCCGAGTACCGCCAGTTCCATGCATCGACTAAGTTACCCATCTGTCAACGGAACCAGTCGCAAAGCACTTTAACGTACAAAATTTTGGTATATCATGGCTAGCAATTGAATCGTTGGCTTCTGGAGGTAATGGCCAGTCAATATAGGATGGAGACATTGCAGGCTGCCTCCCAAGATGAAAGCTCTGTGGAAAACTTCAGACCATTTTCGTTGTCGAGAATAGTCACATCCTTACAGTCCAGGTATCGAGATGAAATAGTTGCCAAAAAAGTCGACTGCGACGTTGTACATTTGATTCGGATAGATTCCACCGAGCGCTATTCAGGTCTACGGTTCATTGTAAGTAGATATTCCAAAAGCTGTTCAGATGTTTACGTAGTCCAGCCTTCAGAAGGCTCGAATTAATCGGTTATAACGGTCCAGAGTACCAGGAAAACGTACACTATGACCCAATCGAACAGCGTGTCCGATATACATCCATGTATCATGGGAGCCGACTGATTCCCAGTCATTGAATTCGAGATACTGAGCAACATGGATCTAGAAAGTTGATGGGGTTATTTGAAGACGGCCAGGTATCATGGAAACTTACTCGAGCTTGAATCGATGTTCGGGACGCTCGAGGACTCAGTCGGAGGGCTGCCCGAGCAATATGATAAAATTCTTGGGACTCTACTGAATAAGGCTGTCGATCGGGATCAAAATGAGCTCCGAGAGCAAAAACACCGAACAGTAAGGCCAGCGAATCATGATTTTTAAAGGTTTCGTAAGAACTAGGAAGGTGTTAAAACTATGGGGACTCGAGGAGATGGCAGTCAAGGTGCCGAGAAGTCTGTCACGCACTCGACACGATAGACAGTGGCCAGGATTTCATCAAACAATTCTGTTCGTGGAACTGCAGTGTACCTAGTGGGATTGATGACTGTTATAGCTACATCATTGAAAAATATCACAGGAACTCACATGAATTTTCCGTACTCTTGATATATTTCGGAGAGATGGACGGCCTCTGACAAAGGAGGTAGCGTGTTGAATGCTTCCATTATGAAGGAGGAGTCGCATGGCGCCGATTCAGACAACGAAGCATCAATCATCTGTTTTGAAAGCCGGGAAGTGGCGGGAATTGTCCGTGGTTGCTGTTCCCCTAACACCTGTCAATACGTGATATGTCACAAGAAGTAAAGACGGTAACAAGACCAGAAGCTCTTACACGTATAAGGAGCTGGAATAAAAATCGTATAAATTGTGTTGAAAACATTTTCTGTTTTGATGAACGAACCTCAGAGCGCGCCGTTCTTCCATGGTAGGTATATTGGTCACCAGTACCAAGAGTCAAGGTACCTATAAAGAGCGATTTAATATCCTCCTATTTCGAAACTTCATTGTGCATACCGAAAGCATCAACGAAGTTCTCTTCATCCGCCTCCGTGGGTTGCGATTGGAGATGTTCGGGTGGTTGTTCGGGTGGCACCGACACAGCGGATGACGAATTGTTTGTCGTCGAGGGCGTTGGTGTAGCCGGAGGATTAACATTATGGGGAAATATTGGCTGCAGCACGTCCTTCTGAAGTAATGGGTGCGGCTGATCAGAGACGGACTGGTGTGCTGTCCGAAGAGCAGTCTCAAGGTCACGAATGCGCGAACACAAGGTTTCGATACGGTCATGTAGTTCTTCGGTATTGGAAAGAATAAGTCGGTTTCCTTTGCCGGGAGTGAGGGACCCTGTACCAAAGCGTTAGTCAATCTACCAGATGTGATTAAAAGATTAAATGAACCATCTGGACATATAGAGCCGCAACCCCTCGAGACACATTTTTCGCAAGGAACCTATTTCACAGCCTAAATTATAATGATAATGCTTGAATTTCTAGAACCTACACCTTTGTCACACCTCAGCTTTAATCTTCGACATTCTGCGCACGCGGTTGGCCTAATGACAGATCTGATCATATTCAAAAGTACTTGAATGAGCTACATACACTCTTCCTGGCTTTCTTCGTGTTTTCGGAGCCCCATCCTTTTCCGTACTGTTGGTACCGCCCGCACTTCGCATTTGATTCGTCAGCTGGCTCTTTGGTGCCTTCAACAGCCAGCTTAAGGAAAATTAACCAAAATATGGATATTGAATGGTCAAACGAGGAAGCCGTAGTTTGGAAAGAGATTTTGAGGCCGTAGCATGTCCAACCGCCCGCCTTGAAGCTTGAAGAGGTGAAGACAGACTCATCGCGCTCATACACGTGCCTCATTGATCCTACTGAATCGTGAGAATTTGATCTGAGTCCTGCCCGGGATCACCAAGATGAGTTGTTGAACCTAATCCCACCTTCGATCCTACTATTGGCCATTAAAATCCCACTATACTATGACCTCGTCGTATCCTACTGAATCTTGTTCCCTGAAATGCCGGATTTTGCGATTTTTGTATGGAATGGACCTAGGTCTGACAAAAATTTCGCCAGAATTTGTGTCGATTTGTGTGGACTCATGATCAGGGGTCATACATAGGTTCCGAGTCAATATTTTCCAAGAAACAACGTCGGAAGGTCTGAAATTTGCTCTCAGACACGATTAGAACGCTCGACTTTGCATAAACTACAGATTAAAACGAGAGTCAGGCCGATTCCTGTTAATCTTTCCGGCTAATGATATGACCTTCGATCTGTATGGACATTGACACAGCAGGAAGCCAAAAAGCGGTCAATCCTGTATGAAATTTCTCCTAGGTCAGCGGGCCAAGATTTCCCGATTTTGTATGGAATGGGAAAAGGTGTTGGGGGATAATTCGGGGTCCTACTATAGGATTATCTATAAAAACATACTAACCAATTTTGGATTGGTAGAATCGCGCCCATGGTGCCTTAGGCGCACTTGTTCCGAGTCACGAGTAATCTCAAGTATATCTTATTTCAATATACTGATGCTTCAATCGTGACTGTCATTTCTAGTCGCTTTGATATGTGACGATACTTATACTCATGTCACCAGTTATGGAGTCAGACCAATGCTTGGAAACCCCGTTAAGATTCTCAAGTCTGACCCGGACTCTGGTGTAGGATGCAACTTCCATCTTGCTTCGGACTGTAACTTTGTCGGCGCCAGCCGAGTTTCCCACAGCTCCATGGAATTTCTGCTCAAATATGGCTAGTCATCTTGTCCTAACTCTGCATACCAGGAACCGACACTAAAGACCTAAACTGGGTGACTCATACCTTCCCATCTACAAGCATCCGACATCTGTTCCAAGTTCTCTCTCCATATGATCACTTCTCAGTTGGGTTAATTCAATTTGAGACGGGACTTGCTCGCACGCTTGCTAAACCGCTTTTAAAGGAACGGTATCTCCACGAGGCTCGCTGAGACCTCTTACTCTACCACGTCTCTCACTTCAGATAAACCTATGAACAAGAAAGGATTGACTGTCAAATCGTCTTCTGTGAACCAAGGCTACTTGGATGACATAGAGAAGACTTCTCCTAGCACTGGGAACGAAACAGTTGCCGGATATCCTGGTGGTGATGATGATATCCTACCACCTACGCACACCCATCGAACCGTTGTCCTATGTTTTGACGGGACAGGTAGGACCCTTTGGTTTTTCCTATGTAACACTAACTACATGATCGGGTCCTAGGCGATCAATTCGACGAAGATGTATGTATGGGTTTGAACTAACTTTACTCCGCTCTCGACTATCGTCCTGGTTTCAATATCATAGAACTCGAACGTTGTTAATTTTTTTTCGATGTTAAAGAAAGACGACCCCAAGGACCAGCTTGTCTACTATCAGGTCTGTACATACTTATTGCTTTAACAATCTTGATGGCTGGCTGACACAAAGACTCCTGGTTGTTCTTCCCTTAGGCTGGTATTGGAACCTATACGATCCCTCAAATCGCTAAGCCAATGATGGCCAAAGTACACAAAGCGATAGATTCTATGATCGGAATTCACCTTAATGCTCATGTAATGAGTACGTGAAAAGTCGGGATACTGTATGGCTCATCGGTTCATCAATGGATGCAGGCGGCTATGAATTTCTAATGGAGAATTGTGAGAAATTTTCCTAGACGATATCTTGAAAAGCTGAACCGGATCCTCCCCAAGATGAGGCAGGCGACAAGATTTGTATCTTTGGTGCGTCTCCATCAAGAACTAGTTTTTCCAACGATCTTGAACTCGTTTTAAATGACTAGGATTTTCAAGAGGAGCATGTACGTACAATCGTGAATGTCCCTTCTGGTGCTGAATGACTCGCGTCAGATACCGCTCGAGCTTTAGCAGGAATGTAAGATCTTACCTTTGGTGCACACGCGTATAACACTGATACCTTGATCTTGACAATCAGGATATTTAAAGTTCGGAGGAAGTCTCTTTGTCTTCTACAATGCTGACGCGGTAAAAAGGTTGGTCTTCTGCCGAAAGGCAACCACCAGCAAGTCCCCTTTGCGTACAAAATGTACACCCGGGAAGATGCTCTGGGCTGGCGTCAGAGCACGGCGTTTAAGAAGGCATTTTCGATCGACGTAGACATTGAGCTACTCGGCGTTTGGTAATCACCTGAATTTCTTCCCTCCATAGCGTCCTCAACCTGATAAATACAGGGAGACAGTTGGATCGGTAGGAATGATACCCAAACGTCTGCCGTTTACGACATCGAACACTCATGTCAAGCACTTCCGTCACGCGCTCGCATTGGACGAACATCGAGTACGTTTCAGACCCAACTTTTGGAATCGACCCAGCCACGAGGAGGTTTGGCTTGGTGTAAAGAAAGGGCAGATGCCCCGTCCTAAACCCAAGCGCCAGACCACACGAGACTTTGAGAAGCAATACTCACATGAAAGTACACACGTCACTGACGTTGAAGAGGTCTGGTTTGCAGGATGTCACTGTGGTATGCAATTTCGCTGGATTGATTATGATTTTGATACTGACAGATACTCAAGATGTTGGAGGAGGTGCTGTGAAGAACGAAGCCCGCAACAAGCTTGCTCGTATTCCCCTTCGTTGGATGGTCAGACAGTGTTTCCTGCTCGAGACAGGTATCCTGTTCCACAAGGAGATGTTCAAGATCATAGGCATGGATCCCGATTCGGTCTACCCCCTCGTTAAATCGCGGCCACCTCCCGTCACTGCCTTATCGGCCCCTCACGGGGCGGAGGTAAAGTATTTACCCGTTGACAACCAACTCCTCGTAGACGTTTCGGACTTTGTCTCAGAAGAGGAAGAAGATCTCGCCGATGCACTTAGCCCTATCAACGATATGCTTAAGATCGCGAAAACCTGGTGGACACTTGAATACATCCCACAGAAAATCAAGTATCAAGGAGATGATGACGTCTGGGTCAAAGAATTGATGTGAGTTACTCACTTGACCTCATTACCGGTTTCAAATGCTTACCAGCTGCTGTCCATAAAGGGTTAACAGAGGTCATGGTCGGGCTATACCCAGACAGCAATGTGGTGTAAAGATCCATCGATCCGTCAAGTTGAGAATGGAGCATGAAGGAATGAATTACATTCCGCGAGCAAAATGGAACGTCAAACCGGAGTGGGTTGAGTAAGGGAAGATTTTTACATAAGTTCCGAAGCAATGTATTGGCAATTGTATTGAGCGAGTTTATTTATTGTGTATATGCAAACATCGTTGTCAATCAAAACAGAAGAGTAACGAAATCGGCAAAAGAAACGATATCAAGTAAGAAAGGAATGGTTCACAAGTATGGGGTCGATGCAAAAAGGGGATAACCGAAACCACAGATTGACCAGAGATCGTCACGTTCAAAACTTCCCTTTGCCATAATTTCTCTCGAACCATGAACTTCAGCTAGTCAACGACCATCATCCACAACAAAATCGCATTTGGGTCTGTATTATTATCCGGGAACTAAGTAGTGACCACAGGCGCGGTGGGCGACTCGGTTGGGCCGCTGGGAAAGAACAATTGAATAAGGAACAACTCCTTCCTGGGGACACCTTCGCCAAAAAAACACGTCGATGACGTCCCAGCATCTACTTCGTCCTTCATGCATCATGTTCCGATCGCGCGACGTTCACGTATACGCAAAATTTTCATGGCTTCTTTGATTAGTTTAGGATTACTTATATCACGACAGTCAACACGGTCTATCTTCTGGTGTATGTCCAAAGCCAATTTTATCCCCACCATAGCTTCGGCGCATGATAGCAGCGGACTGACGGTCCGTCAACTCTCCGCAACACCCGACGGCCGCCATTCACGTGGAACAGTGGATGTAAGGCTGACACCAACGCCCGAACTTCGTATGCACACCTGACAGTGGAATAAAAATAACGTGCCTGGGGAAACATATGGGCAGCTCGAAGACGCATAAAGTCAGCGTTCTATTCAACCGCTCGATTGGAACGACCATGAAAATGTTGCTTCGTACCTTTGCTGTCCTACTTGTACTCGAAGGTTCTCTTGTCGCTGGTTGGAATACTTTTGTGGTCCCTCATACTGATGGACAAGATGACATGCCTGGTCTTGTTGCGGTCATTGGGAATTACTCCATAAACTCCACGATTCTGTTCCAAAAAGGTGTCCATTATAACATTTTCACGCCTATCAAAATTCCGGCCTTGAACAATGTTGAGATACGCATTGAGGGAAATTTGTCTTACCCCACAGACATTCCTACTATTCAAGGTAGTTTTCCAGTTGGGTCTCTGCTGCATGAATGATGTTCACGACCATTCCTTTTTTGCATCTAGCAATCGTTGGGTCATCTGTAAGCTATCTCCCTTGACTTGAATCAGATTTTGATATCTCTCCTCCCAGTCATTCCCCGGATCATGGTACGTTACTACTTAGACTGCTTTCATTAGGAGATAAACCGATATTGGTACCAGGTTGACATTTACTGGGGGAAACAACGTCACCCTCAGTGGGTCTACAGATCCGAATTGGGGCTGGATCGATGGCCATGGTCAAGCAGTAAACCTGGATATTACTTATCTCTACAAGGGCACTGATAATGAAAGTGTTTCTTTCTCTCTCTCTAGTGGTGGGATACTCAGAATCAAGTCAACCGCCCTCACGGTATTGCGTTCAGCAAGATCAACAACGGTGTAATCAAGGATATGAAGCTTTGGAAGGTATGTGGCAGCTGTCTCAAGTGAACGTTCGCGTGGTTCGATCATAGTGCCTCAGCCGATCGCCTGGAACTTCGCGACAAGCGGTTCTACGAACTTGCATGCATTCAATAACAAGATCGTCGCCGTTTCAAGCAATCCAAACGTGTCGGCTTTCCCCTTCAACACGTAAGTTGAGAAATCCGCCCGGAATTCTTCCCGTTGACTCTCTTCACATCCTTAGTGACGGTACGTCAACCCTTTGAATCGTGTCATCTAATTTCTCATGTGGTCCCAAGGCTTTTCCGCCGGTGGAACGAACATGCTTTTTGAGAACAATCACGTCCAGAACGGAGATGATTGTTTGACCGTTGGAAGTGGTGCGAAGAACATCCACTTTAGGTGTGTGCCGAGCTTTAATTCCCCTTCTCGTCTCCAGCCTTACCTCAACGCTCGCAGAAACTCCTACTGTGAAGGCGGCCACGGCCTGTCAGTCGGCTCGCTGGGTAAGGGCGGATCCGTGGCTGATGTCCAGAACATCTTGTATGCCACGCGGCTCCCTTGTTACTTTGTATGTTCTAATATTCATCACATATCAAGGATCGAGAACGTTGTCATGGTGTGGAATCAGGATCTTGTTTATTGACTATCTTCTGAACCATTCCCTTCTCGTCCACAGAACAAAACCCTTTACGGTGCTCGGTTCAAGAGCTGGACTGGCGGAAACGGATTAGCTCGCAAGTACGTGAAAGCCGTCTTCGCCATCTGACTTCGTTTGTCCCCTAATTTGATTTGTAATTCCAGTGTGACATGGAGGAACATTTCCTTCTCAGATGTTAGGTTTCCTGTACGTGCAATCTTTCCCCATGAAAACACTTCTGCCTACCGTCGTACAGATCTATGTCACTCAAAAGTGAGTAGATCTCTACCTGTTGGCGATTTGGAAGCTAAAAAAGACCGTGTGCTTGGCAGCTACTGGGACCAGGAAGTACGTCTGACCTTCCTCGGCTTTACTATGTTCTGAATACTCGACCTTGACCAGCTCGGGCCTGCCCCCAATTCCACGAGCACCAATAACACCCACATCCAGGATTTCCTGTTCGATAACTTTGTTGGTGTGATCGATGAGTGAGTGGACGTAACATTCTAACCCGTGCTCTTCTCATGAGATTCTACGTCGTAGTTCCCCCAACTACTTCGAAGGAAGCTGCGTCACCGACCCTTGCTGGTGAGTCCCTAGACCCCCTAGCGATATCGATCCACGGGAGTTGAAGACTTGTGTAAACTCTAGGTATTTCGTTGAAGGTGCAACTGGGCGTGAGGTCATTATCTTCGACCTTCATCCTAACACCGGTGTGTACTCCACCTATCTTTTGGGATTCGGAGAACCTATCTCATGACATATAATCCAGCAACGAACATTGTGGCCAAAGATATTTCCGCAACCACCAAGTCGCACCAGCCTGTTGCTGTCATGTGTGATCCGGCATCCGTGAGTTTGCTCTGTGGCAGAGGCTATATCATCACGGAACTGACGAAGTAATCTCTAATACAGGTCATGAACGACGTAGGGTTTAAATGCTTGGACGGGGCATTTATCCCTACGGAGGCTGGACTCTGAGGTGCCTTGGCAACACAATTTTGATATGATGCATAATATATCCTTATCTCTCTCACGACTCCTCACGAATATGCAGTACTTGTTGATTGTGTACATCCTTGTCAATAGAAACCTCATTAGGTGTGTGGTACGACACACATGTATATATCATTTGAGTAATGCGTGCGCGTGAAACAGTAAGGTAAAGTACATGGCGTGGTGCTTTGGCCTGCTAGAATCACACGGCACAATAACACAGCACAATAGATAGATGACGGCATAAAGAATGGAGTAGTCATACAAGGGAAAAAGATTAAAGAGGATGGGGGTAGCATCTCGTTTAAGAGACACTGTTTAGGACCTTTCACCTCTGAGGCGCCTGGCCAGAGCGAGATCTTTGGGTTGGCTGTAGAAACAGAGGCCTTGAGTCATGCTAGCGGTGACGAGGGGAGTCAGACACGTACATGGTGACTCGCTTGGCGTGGATGGCAGCCAAGTTGGTGTCTTCAAAGAGGGAGACGAGATAAGCCTCGGCAGCCTCCTGGAGCGCCATGACGGCAGAGGACTGGAAACGGAGGTCGGTCTGCACAAGGAAGAGAATGAGTAGGGTGTTAGGAGGGCGAAGATAAAAAGAAAGACCCACCTTGAAATCCTGAGCGATTTCACGGACAAGCCTCTGGAAGGGGAGCTTCCTAATGAGGAGCTCAGTGGACTTCTGGTAACGCCTGATTTCACGAAGAGCGACAGTTCCGGGCCTGAAACGATGGGGCTTCTTGACACCACCAGTGGCCGTCTAAAATAAATGAAAGCTTAGTCAGAAATGGCGGCCGACGACGACGACGACGACGGTGGCGCATAAACTTACTGCTGCAGTCTTCCTGGCGGCCTTGGTTGCGAGCTGCTTACGAGGGGCTTTGCCTAGAGAAGGGGAAGGTAAGGGGAAGAAGTGGGAGAAAGGTGGCGGTTGCCCAAAAGTACGGACCTCCGGTGGATTTGCGAGCGGTTTGCTGTTGTGGAGCACGTTATGGTCAGCGATGAGCAACTAGGAGGCATATTGGAGGCCAGCAGACCTTAGTACGAGCCATTACAAGTTGTTGTTGAAGAGTGTTGAGTTTGGAGTGGAATTCGCAAGTTCTCGGAAATGGAGGTGCGAAGGTGGTGGGGGCAGGAAGAAAGGGGGAAGACAACGGGAGGCTTGATTCAAGACAAAAAGTAACCCACAGAGCCAGTTGGAAGTTCTCACGGTCCGAAGACGCACGAGCCATCGGATTCTGAGCTCTTTGAGGGCTGGAAGATTGCTCAAATTTCTTTGTCTGCATTTTTGGGCGCAGTTCTTGCTCTTGCCCCGCCATTTTTTTTTGGCAGGCTCTCACTACGATAATCTCCTACCTGTATGTGTCGCTTGCGTCCAGCATAGCTCAGTGAGCTGCTATGAGTGCTTCAAAAATGGATGGAGAATGGGTATGTTTGTCCACCTTTGTCCCCTCGATTGCGGAGTCATGAGAGATTCGGCATCTTCCGTGATGAACGGGTGGCGTTATCATCTGCCACGCTATCTTCGATCATACCGCTCAATTATTTCCAGTCCACGCGCCCAAGTGTGGCTACTATACCTCTATCTTTGGACAGCAGCCACAACCATGAAAACTCGTTCCCAACAATTGGATACATCTCACGCTGCCTTCTTACTAGTTCAGCAAAACCCCCGTCTTTGACTGATGCTCCAATGGCCCCCGGGCCCCGGATGATCCGAGGTTTCCGCCCCAATGAAACACCTCGGCAGCATTTTGAGGTATCCTGGATTATACTCATATCATCTGCGCATACGAACGCGGCGTCATCTAAACTTGTCTTCAGTCTATAATTCGGTTTTACTTGGGAACTTTATCTTTCTTCTATTCGCACCCTCTGCGTGTCATGATGCAGTCAAAACTGTCGAAAAGTTACAAATATGTACATCAGATTCTGTATACGTGGGCTGTGAGAGTGCGTTGTCTGCATGGGACTCACAACAAGGGTTTCAGAGGTTCTATCCCTGACATCAAACTATACAGCTGGACAACAGCCGTTACAGCCGTAATCCACGGCTCCGGACGGCAGGATACCGCTTCGTAACCTTACCGTGTCTGACTTGTCCAGTGGCAACTCAACGATACGACTACTGTTGCCGTCTCACGGTTGCTGTGAGCAACGGTTACGGTGTGCAGTCCTACATTTCTCCAGCCCATGTGCGGAGCTGTGGCTACTTCCCGAGTCTTTGGACAACATCAACACTTATATATAACAGTTGAAACCGTCTCATGCCGCCTTCTTCCCAGCTTCTACAAAGATCCATAGTCTATGACTGATGTTCCAATGGGCCGACCCCTGGTTTGAGCCGAATTTGTCTCAGTGAACACGTCAAAAGACGCGACGCAGCTTAGCACAGCAGTGGTTTTTGACGTATCTCAGTTGTACCACTCTGGGGTCCACGATTCATATCATCTGCGAATACCAGTGCGGCCTCTGCTGTCCATTTCCACTCTATATGCTCGGTTTTGCATGTATCTTTCCCGCTATATCTATTTTTCCCTCTGTTCGCGCCTTCCGAGTATCATGATGCCGTCAAATCTGTCAGACTGTTAAAAAGTTAAATATATCCGTTTCTATAAACTGGGGGCTGTGTGAACGTTCCCCGGGGCCTTATAAATTGCATGGGCCGCCTACTCTGGTCGAAATATAACTCAATCAGCATCGTATACAAGCCACTTCCCAATCGCATTTCAATATGGGTTATCGTTCCTACCACGATATTATACCCGCCCCAAGGCAGACAAACCGCGTTCGAATGCTCATCTTCATCAAGAGGAAGCAAGGACTGACGTATGAAGAGTTCAGTCAATACTGGCGCGGCCCACATGCTAGATCATTCACGGCACTTGATATCGTTAAAATGAATGCTATCACGTACGAGCAGGTGGGTTCACTCCCTTTTCAACTTCCTTCTGAATCGTCATTCACCTGCCTCTCTTTCATGCAGTTGCATTTGAACAGTCACCATTACCGAACTGGACCCATGGGAATACCTCTTATGCCGGGCTGGGACGGCATTGTTCTTCTCGATGGAGAGTCATTTGAGAAACTCTACGCGGTATGTTCTTGATTCCTTCAGTATTGATCTAAAAATATTGATCTGATCTCGCAGATATTCGAATCGGAAGAGTACAAGGAGAAGGTACTCCCTCAAAACTCGGTATTTGTGGACCCGGAGAGTAGCGTGCTCCTTGTGGATTTGTTGACATTCATTGAAGACCATAGGCAAGTGATGGGAGCTTAGGCAAAGGTTTAATCGCAAGTCGATTGGTACCGGCGCTTACTATGTCACTCGATCTCCTTCATTCCAATCATATATAAAGAACAAAAATTATCTCAAGGTGTATGTAGAACTTGAAGAACTTCCGTATTATTGATATTTTTAGCAATTGGACTTCGTCGAATCAACGTCATTACTAGTCTAATCCCGCTTGGCATCAATCTGACCCTGACCCCTTCGACCTATGTACTACGTAGTAGCTTCCATCAGCTTCCAACCATAGGGCCTCAACCCAACCCAACCACTCCTTTACCCCTTCACCTAATGACCGTGCCGTGGCCTCTCTTTGTTCATGTCCGCAACTCAGCCAGTAATGCAAAAAATCTCAGGCTAGATTTGACTTTGACAGGACTTGTATCCAAATTTGGTTCTTTCTTCAAGCATGTGGTACATAGCTGGGGTCAGCTGGACTCATACCTGTAGAATGGGCCTTGACTCGTTTCTTATTACGATACCCGGGCCATGTACAAGTATATCATAGATGGAGGGAACAGTCTCACTTCTAAGTTGGCGCGGACGCACCACTGGCAGATGGGACCATTTTCTTTCTCACCAGCAACGTCTTGCAACATTACAGCATTTTGGTGCTTTCTCACCGACTTTGGAAATGTTATGATTGTTATCTTTGTTTCGGTCTAATTCTGGTAACAAACCTGAGAATCACTTCTTGGTTCAGGGTGCCCTGGAGCGCCGGTACCAGCCTCAATCTGTGAATGCTTTCTATGTACAACTTTTTCCAGAAGCTTTGCTGATACATCATCTCTTAATAGTCTTGCAGCTCGCTTCTAGAATCGTTCTCCGAGTCACCGGCAGGTGTCAAATGTACTACATTTGATCAATTATCCACTGACTTCTAGACAACTCCTAGACCGTCTTGAAGTCATCTATGACCTGTCCTGAACTATCAAGAAGCTCCGGATGTCTAAATGCAGCTACCTATGGGCACATGATAAAGGAATCGAATGGGAAGGCATCTTGGAAAAAATGCAGCGCTTGAACAATACTAGTATGGTACATATATATCATTATAGAATCCTTCGACCCGGGGCCCTCGGCAATTGTGCCATCGATCGCTACACCACATCACACCATCGTGCCTTGCATTAAGGTTGGTTGTAATAAATAGTCCAACTTGTCCGTTTGTGGGATCCAATAACTTGTCCAACACAGAACAGTACCCATGGCTGAACCCATCCGCACCGACCGCGTCCGCATCCTTCTTTTCTTGAAGAGAAGGGAAGACATGACCTGGGAACAGTTCAGCAACTATTGGCGTGACACCCATACGAAGCTGTTCCTCTCTTTAAATATAGTAAAGACTAACATTCTGAGATACGAGCAGGTAAGTCTGAGAATAACCTACTTAATCGTCCTTCGCTGAGTCATGATCTCTCTCTGCAGGCGCATACAGATGAGAAATGCATCTCATCCCCTGAAATGAAGGCCATGAGGCTTACAGTACCAGAATGGGATGGGATCGTCGCTTTGGATGGAGAGAGCTTTGAGAAGATCTTCGAGGTGTGTTTGCATGGACCTCATGTTGTCCTGCCGCTCATTAACAATCACAGGTATTTGGATCGGAAGAATATCAGAAGGTTGTTGCGCCAGATGAAGCGAAGTTTCTCAATCGTGAAAAGTGCCAACTTCTCCCAGTAGGACTTGTTACCCCGATTGCGTAGGTAACTTGATTTGATGTTGTCTAGAATTACTTGAGCGCCCGCCTGTCAATCTGCACATTTTCTGCACAGGCTCGAATATCTGATTTTGACCCTGGTTGACTATTGATTTCATTTCAGCGTCGGCCCTTACACTGCACCACGTTTGACCAAGGTGTGATCTGCTACTTATCCAATAGACCTTGCTGCAATTATGGTCATTTGAGTGTATACGTTGACAGTACTAAGACAGTACTAACTAACGACGATTGCTCCCCATACGCTACTTATTGCAGGCTGATGGTTGATAATCGAGATTTGAATCGGTTGCGAATGGATCGACTTTGATGTATGCACGAAAGCCACATTCGCAAAGAGGGGTCAAAACTTGGAGGGTCGATGCAAAAAATCAAACGAAGGAAGGGTGATATTAGGTTTGCGGAAACCAGAAAGCAATGAATCGATGGACGTTATACCTACGTGTATCGCTGAGAGTGCCCATGAGACCGAGCAGTTCAAGAGACCAGACATACTAAGCAGTTTCATATTTCATAAATGACCTTCCTCGTCTACTAATTTGGCAGCCTTCTGACGCCGTTCTTCTTGAGAATTGCGTTCCACCGCTTTGAGAACCTCCTCTTTCCAGTCGGTCCTAGACCAAAGAATTATAATGCTAATACTGTTGATGGTTAGACCTAGTGTTAATCCAATCCATAGCCCATAGAGCCCGAGATCGCGTCGAAAGGCAAGCCACAGTCCTATAGGTATACCTGGAATGACCTTAGAATAGGTACCCCGCATATATCAGAAAGTATTTCTTACCGAAAATGAAAAATCCACTAGGAATGCATATGAATATCTCAGCCATTCTTCAAGTTCCTTTGAAATGTCTTACCTGATGTTCATGAGAGCACCAATGAACTAGATAGGTTCAGTCAGGATCTACACGCTCGTGATGGGACATGTGCGTATACCTGCTTCCCACGTACTCGCAAAAACCCAGAGCCCATGATCGCCAGACCATTGGGAAATTGGTACAACGCGATCATTGGAATCACAGATGAGACCAATGTGATGACGGCTTGAAAGATGCGCAGAATAAGTTTTCTTTCGATGGTCACTTAGGAGACAAGATTACCTGGATCATCGGTGTACAATTGGGGCAATGTATGTCGAGCCAATAGAAGCCCTAAACTGATATAGTTATGCTACAGTCATTAGAACCCATGGAGTACCAAATAACCGGTACCTTGTGATGGCTGCCAATAGCAATGCCACTACGAGCCCTGCATTGCTTGCAACAGCTGCACGAGTCACATTCCTCTCGCCGAGCAGATTCCCTATGCTATGAGGATGTGAATAATGCAATGTACGGGAGACAGCTCTGGACTTGCCGAATCGTGGCAGCGTGCGCGTTGGAAAAGAAAATATGGAAGGTGATACCCGATGCCGATATCAAGATTGACTGGGAGGCGAGAGCGGCTGGGCCCAGGCTTTGAAGAAGGATCAATAAGAGAGGGTTTGAAAGATAGAAACGCTCCGGATTACTAAGACATAGCCAGCGCGGCACATTCCCAGGCCCACCATCCAGACGCCACTTGTGCTACAGATGAAAGGCGATTGAAGAGGCGCGAGAGAAACATTTATACAACATACCAACACCGGACAAACCAAGGCGTGTAAGGATCCCTAAATCATAGAACATTTTCCTAGAGATGGGATGCCAAGCAATTTGGGGGACAAGATATCGGCCATGGATGACTGAAGCTATCGAGACAAGATAGTAGGATGTTACAGTAGCTATAGGAGCACCAACGAAACCCAGACGGATCGGTTGAGGGCCCCAAACTCAAAAAGAAATCCTCAGTAAACTGTCGGATATGTCGAATCATATCATACTGACCTAGAATGTAATTGGCCAAAGCATTTATCGGGGCTACGAACGAGATTATCCTTGTCTGAACGTAGAACAACCCTAAAACGAGAGATTACTCGGAGGAGGAATTTGTCAAGAGAATCGGACGCACGTTGAGATTGAAAGTAACGGCTATACGTGTTCGACATTGGTTTGAATATATATAGTGGACGCGTAACTCACCGACTGATGATGTTAAATGTCAATGCTGTGAGAGATGATCAATGCAAGCATCGATGATAGGCCTGAAATGGTGCAAACCAGGTAAACCTAGCGAGAACCAACGTAAGTATAATGCCGCCATGCGAGACACCTCGGGGTCCTGCTGGAGTACTACAAATATCACCTCGGCATTATGCCAGGCAATGCATATCGGCTATGAAAAGCCTCATTATATGGTGAAGAGGTTGGTTAAAGGTTAATAACGCACCACGAGCGCGCAAGTCATTACAATGGCTGATGAACATCGTCAAGTGATCCGCATAGTATCTAAAGCGACGGACATACCCATGCGTTGAGCCCATAGACCGACGAGTTGCGGCTGTGGTGATGTAAATGCTGCCGGAAGGACAGTATCGAGTCCACTGGCGAGACCCTGGAGCACACTCATACCAGTGACGTTTGCTGTCATTGTGCCGAGGCTGACCGCAGCGAGGGCAGTTGTTGACAAATGACCAATCGAGATCAAGTTAATTGCTATCATGCTATATTCAAGCCACTGGGCACTATTATATGGCAATGATCAGTATCGAGGGGAAAAGAAGGAAGAAGGTGGAGCCAACCCGAGTACAGGCCACGCATAACGAGGAAGTATTCGTAGCTCTTCCCAAAACATCTCATGAGTCGACGTCGATTCCTTCTTGAAGGTAAACCCATTGTTGTCGTCTCCTTTGAGGAGAAGGGGAGTCGTTTCTCCCGTATGCTGCTCGTCCCGTGACAGTGACATCTTATAATCAGAGAGGATGGTAGAGATGAACTTGAGAGAAGCCGTTTTTATAGAGCACAAGAGGAAGGAGACGACAGGTACACTGATAACAGGGCGGATGTCCACATTGGGCGTCGCAAACGGATACAATGGATAGATGTGGTAAGTGTCGTGCTTCACTCGACCAACAAACAAGACAGCGGACACGTTCCCACATCACTTGCGACACATCAATATTGAAAGAATTTGGACTACCGTGAGGGCGAGACTCTGCCCGAGTAGTATGTAGGTCAAATGCGCGGCCCCCTGCTCCTGTTCGCGCGAGTCGGTCCTCCAAGTTCGCTCCGGCGATTGTAATTCCATCGTGTTGGACGGCTGGCGTCGCTGGACGCGCCGGGGTGTGCAGGGGTCATGACTGGGTGAGGCTGTGGATAAAGCAATATAGCTGCGCTACTGGAGACATAATTTTGGCGGGAAAGTCGCGCTTGGGACGCGGTTGCGAGGATGCTGGCATTTATTTATCCGTGGTGGTTCCGGGCCGACGTCAGTTTGGTCACGTTCTGCTGTTCCTTCTATTATTGCACTCATGCGGCTTTTTTTCGCACTTGCACTTTGACGGTATTGCGGCTAATCTCCGGATGGCTCCTTCGTGAACTCTGGCTTTCCTGGGCTTTCTGTACAAGTTCCTACAGTGCTTCTGGAGTATAATGACATTTCCGATCGAGTCGCCGGAAATCTTCATAAGGTCGTAGGTTTCTCAGCAGTAGTATTCGTCGTCGAAAAAAATACTGGCCCACAAAGGAAATCATCGAAATCTTCCTTCATGAGAAGAACACGTGGATGCCATTATTTTCGGGAACTTCTCTGCAACAGGTTTATAAAAGGGTGCACTGGTGCCATGTTCTCCAAGCGACGAAATGAAGCTTTCTTCAGGTCTCATTGCCTTGGCTTTGACCATTTCACCTGTTCTTGCTCAACAGTCTGTTTGGGGACAGTGCGGCGGCCTTAATTGGACTGGCGACACAAGTTAGTCTACGCTTTTCGAGTTATTATCTATATTTATTGATCACACCACATTGTAGCTTGCGCAGCTGGAACGGTCTGCACGTACCAAAACGATTGGTATTGGCAATGTCTTCCTGGCACTACGACTGTCGCCTCTACGACCACTCAGTCGAGCTCAAGTGCTACCACTACCACTATCAAGAGTACCTCTACAACAAGCACCACTGCCAGCGTGACTCCCACTGCTGTCGCTTCAGGTTTCGTCACAACCTCCGGCACTCGCTTCTCTTTGAATGGTCAGCCTTACACCGTCGTTGGGTAAGCTCACCTTCTGTAATCGATATTTTTTTGATTAACGTACGTGGCAGTGGGAACTCGTACTGGGTGGGATTGATGGGCCTCAGCGTGGATAACATGAACAAGGCCTTTGCAGATATCGCGGCCGCTGGTGGAACCACCGTTCGCACCTGGTGAGATCTCATTGCAAATCGTGTTTTGTTACTGACTCACAAGTTTGGATGACAATCAAGGGGTTTTAATGAGGTGACAAGCGCCAACGGCCAATACTACCAGATCTGGTCTGGAAGTACCCCGACGATCAACACGGGAGCGACTGGCTTGCAGAACTTCGGTAATTTTGAGGAGAACGGAAAGGTTGAGACACTGCTGACTTTTTTGCAGATAACGTGGTCGCTGCTGCCAAGGCTAATGGCATCCGCCTTATTGTTGCGTTGTAAGTAGATTTTGTCCTCATTTCCCCAGTCCGATGCTTATCAAATTTCCTTAGGACTAACAACTGGTGAATAGAATTCAATTCTAAGCGGGGATGGACTTTCGAGACTGACCATTGATTAGGGCCGATTATGGAGGGATGGATGTCTATGTCAGGCAGCTCCTGAACTCGCAGAATCACGACCTCTTCTACACCGACGCAACCGTCCAAGCCGCTTACAAGAACTACGTCAACACCTTCGTCACCCGCTATAAAGACGAGCCTACGATCCTTGCTTGGGAGCTTGCCAACGAGCCCAGGTGCCGAGGCAGCACTGGGTATGTAGTTTCTTCATGCTCAGAGTTATGTACGTTAACGAATGTGTACAGTACCTCCACGGGAACTTGCACAACCACCACTGTCACTGCTTGGATCAAGACTTTCTCTGCGTATATCAAGTCCATCGATCCCAACCACTTGGTCGCTATTGGTGATGAAGGTTTTTATAACGAACCTAATGGACCAAACTACCCCTACCAGTACGTGAGGTGAAACGAGTGATTTATATTCGGATGTTGATGATCTCTCGCAGAGGTAGCGAGGGTGTTGACTTCGCTGCTAACTTGGTTATCGATACTGTTGACTTTGGCACCTTCCACGTACGTTCTATCTCATTATCATTAACATCAACTTGATCTTCCTCTTATCTAGGCTTATCCCGTCCGTACTCGCCACGCATGAGAGCCAAATCACCGCTGACGCTAGTGCTATCTAGGAATCCTGGGGTCAATCGGGCAATTCGACACTCTGGGGTGTTCAATGGATCGCCGATCACGCTGCTTCTCAGAAATCCGCTAATAAGCCTGTGATCTTGGAAGAGTTCGGTGTTACCAGCGCCCAGACGACAACTTACCAGGCCTGGTTCAATGAAATCGTTTCCTCAGGTTTGACTGGAGATCTCATCTGGTAAGTCCCACACGTCCCTCAGCAACGGGTTCCTTGTGCTTATCGTGTCATGTAACAAACAGGCAATCCGGGTCCCACCTTTCCAGGTTTGTTCTCATTTGAAACGTTTTGCGAAGACAAGTTTTCTGACTGTTCACTTTAGCGGTGATACGCCTAACGACGGATATGCAGTCTATCCAGACGGAGCTGTCTACCCTCTCCTCAAGGCTCATGCTGCTGCGTTGAAGGCTAGGGGCTGAGCGCTGAGCGCTGAACGTGGGCTGATTTGGATTCATGCCAAGGGTTTTGGATCCACGGATAATATGAAAAGTCGGCAAAAGCAGTTGTTGTAAATTCGTGAATGAAAAAGACTTGTTACACGGATAGTCTCCGTAATCCTTCAGTTGTGTTGGAGAAAATGAAACGTTACCAAAAATCTACAACAGGGAAGAGAGTACAGACGGAAAGAAATTGAAGTTGAATGTTTGCGCTTGTTGAGGATCGCGTTCTCTTCTCAGTGACTTCACCAGCTTCATTATGCCCTCATACCGTTCGCGTTCCAGGTCTCCGCGTAGAGACCGCTCCAGGACACCAGAAAGGGATATCAAGCTACCCAACGATGCAAAACCAATATCTGAATCTGACTATTTTCAAAAAAGCGACGAGTTCAGAATGTGGTTAAAGGACGAGAAGGGCAAGGTAAGCCATTGACCCCTCGAAGAAAGATAATTTTATTAACACGGACAATGCACGTGTAGTACTTTGACGAGCTTTCTGGTGATAGAGCTAGGAGGTAAGCACGTCCGTTTCCTGCTTCGGTGGATCCTAATTTGTAAGACAGTTACTTTCGAAAGTTTGTAAAGGTGTGCTCAAAATTCTTACTATCAAGCCACCAGTCAATTCATTCGACGCATAGGCTTGGAATAGAGGGAAATTACGAAGTACGTCGTGCCTTTGTCTCTCCTGAACTATCTCTTAATCTTCCCCAAGAGTCCATCTACACAGGTATTGACTCATCGACAATCTCTGCAAAGGAACGAACGGCATATAAATGGTCTTTTGCGTCCAAGAGCTCGAAAGCCGAAGTCGACGCTCTCAGAGCAGCACGGGAGGAGATAAGCGCAGCGACGCATAACCGAGAACCCCGAGAATCCCATCCGCAGGCTGGGTCAAGCAGTAGAGGACGAATGCAAGGACCAGCTCTACCTTCTGCTTCAGACCTCGCATTGTCTCGAGAGCTGGCGACTGAGCAAGAGCAGGAGGAACGGTCGTATAAGCGGAAACGGGATAAGCTCGAAGCAAAGGAGCGGATTGAGGATATGGTTGGTCCGCGAGAGGTGGGTCGAGAAGGGATGCTCGAGAAGAAAAGGGCGAAGAGGGAGGCGGATCGGAGCTTTAGGGAGAAAGGAGATGATGGATTTGAGGCTGATGAGTCCACTTTGTTAGGTGGAGGGGACAGCTTCAAGGATATGTGAGTTTGATGTTCTTTGTTGTCATCTCGTCAATGTAATATTTCTCTAGGATTGCCAGAAGAGATGCGGCGAAGAATAAATACAGTGCTGCGAGGGAGGAGAAATTTGCTGCTGCCCGTGAACGAGCCGAAATGTTCAAGCAGAAGGAGCAGGTATGGAATTCGGTCTGGTGTATCAAGTCTTATAACACTAATTTTCCTGGAATTTGAAGGCTACCATGGACATGTTTCAGCAATTGGCGAAACAAAGATTTGGATAGACTGTGTCCTGTATCTATACACAGCATATGCTTTCTATGGACGTGTTACTCGGGCTGCAAGAGCGCACGTCATTTCTTCATCCTACCCTTTGTGTACAACTTACGGATCATTTGTTTGCCTTCAAGACTCACAACGAAGTTCTCTTCAACAACTTTTTAATCTGACCGAACACTGCGCACTAACATCTATTGAATGTTTATCCATCTCTCGACAGGTTTTTTCCTATGGCACGCCGGTCCACACGCCTATTTCTTCCGTGAAAACCGTGAAGACAACCATCCCTTACTTTGTGATGGCGAATCCCAAGCTCTACCTTCGGTCTCGCTAAGACCCTGCAAGCGCCCAACCATCAGCCTTCTCGAACACCGATGTCTATGGTTTACCTACCGGGTCGACGCTCTGGCCGTGATGCAGCGTAGGTACGTCCTTTGAATAGTGAGATTAATCTCCCCTATCTTGTGGAGGAAGACGTACAATACAGTGATCAGGATGTTCTTCCTTTCCCAGCGATATCTTCAGTTTTGCTTACAAGGCGAATTGGAGAGTGCACTCACCCAGGCGGCATTGTTTAGCCATGAATCGACAGATATCAGCTCCGCAAGCGGGCTCGGTGGCTAATCCTTCTATGTGAGGGTTTGAATTCGACATCTCACGAATTGCGACTGACGTGTACACTTTTGGTGACCGGCGTGAAGGCTTGTACAACTCGCCCGGCAACGGCCTTCAACGGTTTGACACGTATCAACAAGGCCGATTGGATTCTCTAGTGGCATAGCCCATGAACTAGGTCAGCAGAGAACAGCTGGTCTGTGAGGTGGACTCGCCGATTTCATGGTATGGGAAATGGGAGTCTGTACCTTCAATGTGGATTTATCATCATAGTTCTAGGGCTACTGCCGGCAGATTCAAATTACACGCCGTGGTCGACGGCGCGGTACGGACATCTATCGGACTATAAAGAATGTGCGAGCTCAATCGTAAAAGGTGCTAAACGAGAGATGAAGGCAGTGTTTGCGCTCGCAGTTATTTGATGTACCCGGCGTCCGCGCGCATTGTCCATTGGAGATCATCGATCATTCTCCTACCATACCAAAGTTCAGTATACAAGGGCCAGCTGCCTAACCAGCCTCCTGCATTCACGGATTGAGATACGCGCCTTCTCGCGAGACTCTCGTTCTAGTCAAGAGGCTGCGCCTGTCGCGGTTCCTGGATTCAAAGCCATGAAGCGATGATTCAAGTGCAGCGCACAATGCCAACCGAAGCTCTAAAGGAATCGTCAACTCGCAATGCATATATATATATATCATGCAATACACAAGAACACTCTACGCACTCCCTACCTCCACCCACCCAATCTTAAACAACTTATACCCAGACTCATCCACCCTCCCAACGCCCACCTCCTTCTCCGCCTCCTCCATCTCCAAAATCCTCAACCCCATCGCCTCCCCACCCTTCTCCCCTTCCTCCCCAAGACCCGCAGGTGTGCTGCCGTCAAATACCCGCTCAACAGACTCCGCAAGCCCCTCGTGCCTCCCGACCTCCCTAACAGCATTAAACATCCAAAACACGCCCCCGTTTTCGTCTCCGGATCCAGCCGTTGGCCGACGAAGAAGCCGCTCGACGCACCCGCGGATCCAGCACGCGTGGTGGGGGTGGTATATCACATCTGCGGCGAGTATGACGTCGAAGGGTTCGTCGAGCGGGGGTGAGGTGATGGGGTGCTCCCAGTCGAGGGCGTGGACTTGTACTTGGGTATGAGATGAGGATGAGGGGTGAGAGGGGAGGTTGGCCGAGACGTTGATAGCAAGATTCGCGAGTACGTCTGGGTGGAAGTCTGTCGCGATGATGGTGGGTGGGTGAGGGGCATCGTGCAAAAGTTTCGCGGCGAGAATGCTGAGGAGTCCGGTGCCCGCGCCGAGCTCGAGGACGCGTAGAGGCCGATCGGAGACAAAATATGATGGAGGTGGAAGCGAGAAGTATGCCGGATTCGTGCAAATACGCTTCCCGAAACGGATACAGCTTCCCCAGCTCTGCAGCCCAACAGACGTATGATCGTCCTCTAGCATTGGTGCATCGTGAAGCTGCACCTCGATCGCTTCACCCTCACTCGTCGGGAACAATACAGAGCGCACCATCGCAGGTTCCCCCTCGTCTAACTCATCGTCGTTCTCATTCTCCGTTAATTCATCACCGATGAACGCGGAGAGGAGCCTCGTAGCCTCGTCAAGAAGCTGTGCACGGGCTGCTTGATCATCGTCCCCGAGCGCATCCTCGATCCATGGATCCGAGCGCGAGATGAAGCCCGTGGTCCAGCGCACGGCGAACTCGCGCTCGAGTGTATCGGCTCTGAGCACCTCGAGGCGCTCGCTGTCGCTGATGACGTGGGTGATGGTGTTGGGCTCGTCTCCCTCGTCGTCAGAATTTTCGGCGGAAGCATATCCTGAGTCGGGAACAGAGGTATCGTGGATTTTGGTCAGGATCGTGCGTCTGGGAAGGGTTATCTGGGCAGGGAGTGGGGGTGGCCAGTAGAGTGTGCGTAACTTCTCCAAGGTCTCGCTGATTTGTTGAGTAGATTGTGAGGAGAGCCGGGAAAGTGGTGGCAAAAAGACCGTAGGATAATATGAACGATTGGTGGCCATTACGATGTGATAATGTTATATCTCTAGGGTATAAGAGTCAGTTGTACTCTTCTATGTCTTCTATGTGTCGTGAGTCCTGGGTCCGGCGGTATGTCTAGTTGAAAGTCTAGAAGTCTATAAAGAGTGGACGAGGGTCAGCATGTTACACAAGGACAAGCATCGCGAGAGAATGGCAGGAGGAGAAACGAGAGAGAGATTGGAATGGGCTATAAATAGCAATCAAGTGATAAAATATTTTTTTGCCCACGTGCGTTTGAGGACCCGGAGGTCGTTGGACAACACGCATAAATACCGCCCTCGATGGCTTCCGCGACGATAACGATCGGCTATGAGCTTAATCCGCCCACGCAGATAGTCAAGGAGACGCAGGGGCTCAGTGCGTCGAAGACGCTGACGCATGTGGTTGAAGCTAGTCCCTCCGAGGTGAGGTTGGAGGCGTATTATGCAGGGCTGAGAGTCGCGATCGCGAAGGCCAAGAATCAACTCGGAAATGAGCTGACTGAATGGAGGGATGCTGTTGGGAAGGCAGAGTTGAGTAAGGAGACACCAAAGACATTGAAATATGACGCGGACGAAGAAGAGGAGGAAGAAGAATGAAGAGAGGAAAAGGTCAGAAAGAATAATCACACTGTATAGTTGAGAGATTGAACGTCGAACGGTCTCCAGGAAATCAAAACAATAATTGATGATAGAATACCAGGGACATCTTGTGAGACTCTAATTACGCTTATCCTTTTCCCAAGGGCGTTCACGAATAACAATTCTGTTGTTCTTCGAGCTCTTGGGTCGTAGTTTTCTCGTACGCGTTCCTTTTATACCCTAGCCCCAAATGGACACAGGATGCTTGTTTGACTGAGACCTTTCTCGTCCACCACTGTGCGGGTGTCTGCAAAATAATTGGTTTGTGAGTGTAACATAAGAAACGAAACATGAGCTTATGCGCTCATGGCAACACCATGCACAGACCAGGCCAGAACAAGCGCCCAGCCTTTCCAAGTCTTCGGCTCTTCCAAAGCGGGTCACTAACCTTGCCCATTTATCGTGGATCAATCGGACAGGATTTTCCAGGCCTCTCGACTCTGTAAGCAAACAACGTCCTCGTGGCTCACGATCTACCGAAATAGGCCAGCAACGCGAACGAGTTACGGCCCCAAAAACTGGAGCGCCATGTTCTGAATGACCGTCCGGAGCGGCATAAATTTGAGCGGAGTATCTTCACCGGCTTGAGCGCCATCGTGCACAGAATACCAAGCACAAAAACGAGCGATAGGTAGTGTCCAACACCATGATGTTGTATCGTTATGCGTCCGTACGAATGACATCCTTCTTGCGTTTCACGATCGTGAGTGCCCGTAGCAGGCGTCCTCGTACCAGGCATCTCCTCCGTACAAATGCGGGTTCAGTGGCCTCAAGTGGCGTATACCTGTGTATACCTTGTGTGAGTCAACGATGTATGTTTTAAACAGCGACGAGGACCACGACAAGGGATTTTTCCATTCGCAAGCTGAAATTGCGGAAGAGGTGGGCGTCGCTGGTCACGCCGAGGCGAGGGCGGTGCTGCCGGGCCGAGAAATTGTGTCACGCTATCTCCTAACAGAAGTGTCACTTGACGTCAACTTGACGTCAGACATTGTCCATCCTCATACTATCTTACCGTACGCAAAGGCAAATATGCAGGGTAAGCACAATTTTACTTGCGTGTCATGCTGCTGGTGACATGATAAACATAGATTCTTTTTCGGATCCTAAGGTCGAGGGTGCATTCCTTACTGCTGACGGCAGGGCTGCTGTCGAGAAATACATTCGAACAGAAATTAAGAACCACGAAGCAATCATCCACTATTACAAGAAGCGCCATAATGGACTCAGCTTTACATGCCGACTTCCTCAGGAAATTCTTGGAATGGTTTTTGAACATGTGGCCAAGTACTACGAAAGGTCTGGGTCCAGAATTGAGCGATACAAAGCCAACTTTGAAAGATATAGGGACGTATATTGGAAGTGGCGGGAGTTCGAATGGATCAAGAGTATTTCCCATGTGTGTTTCCATTGGCGTGCTGTGGCATTGTCCAACCCAAACGTGTGGACTAACATTCGAGTCATGAATCCCGCTTGGGCAACAGAGATGGTCCGTCGTTCGAAAACAACTCCTTTAACGGTCACACTCTGGGGAGCATTAGATTTCCGGGATCTCGACGGTCCTTACAAGGTCTTGAAGGACGTCCTCAGTTTACATATCTCACGCATTAAAAGTCTTACACTTGGCTTAACACCAGTACCGGGCACGACTGTCCGCCCGGATGTACTGGACTGGTGTCATCGTCGGTTCTCAGAAATTCGTTTCTTGCTCCTCAGCCCTGCACCCCTGTTGGAACACCTTGAAGTCGATTTTTCTGGAGCAAAAGTATCGCAAATGTCGCAGCCTGTTCTGCTCGTAGGATCACCTCAACTAAAACGCCTCAAACTGAAAGAGTGTCACTTGCTAATTTGGGGATTTCCAGCGTTCAAGAATCTTAAGTCCCTCTCCATCTCTCATTCATCATCAGATAAGGGGCCGACGATGGTCCAGCTTCTAGACATGCTTTCGGGAACACCCCTTCTTGAATCACTCGAAATTGTGGGTAATGAAAATTCCGATATCCTCGATGGTATAACAGCGCCGCAAGATATTGCACGAATATCTCTAGAACACTTGAAGGATCTTAATATCTCATGTAGCCTCTCCGACTCTGCTTCCTTTTTCGACCACATCATTCTCTCACCGCTGGCCACCACGATCACTTTACACCTCATCCGTTCATCAAATGTTCGTCTCAGCCACCATTCTACCACCTCTGCCATTAGTACACTGGCTCGGGAGCTTAGTATCAGTGCTGGAAGCACGATTTCCAGGGTTAAGATAGAACGGGAGCAAATACTGTGTCAGAAATCAAATGGCTCACAAGAACTGACTGGAATCGATATCACGGGTCGTGATGAATACGTTCAGTATCCTGAATACAGTCAACCCATTCTCCAATTGGTCTCTCCAAAGCATCTTACGTCTTTCCTGCAACCGTTTTTTCTCGACAACCTTACATCTTTGGAGATTTCCAGGTATTCTACCATACATATAGGGGTGGACGCATGGTCTCTTTTCGGTGCCCTCCCATCTCTCAGGAATCTTGAAGCTGGCAACAATGAACTCCACCTGCTATAGACACTGGAGCAAGGAACGGTTGTCAAGTCTGAGGCACCACCGCTTTTTGTATCCCTGGAAAGTCTAACACTCGCGGGTTGGAGTCAGTCGGCTAGTCCTGTTGAGAAAACGACTATCAGACAACGGATGGTGACTTGTTTCGAGCGTCGAAGAGAAACTGGCTCACACCTTAAAATGCTCAAGTTGATGTTTTCCGGGATTGATACAACATTTGCGGACCGTTTGCGAGAATGTGTAGAAGAATGTGTTGTCTGTCACGACTTCTGAAGAATATCTACATTACATTGTCAGTACTTCTACGTTAGATTTCAGAATATACATGCGCTTCAAGTTTGGTCATAAAGATACAAAAAGTTTGTGATTGGTCGTGTCATTCGGCTTGTATCTGTCTGTATCAAAAGTTCCTTTAAAGCTCGAGTTTACGAGTCAAGCAAGATCCAAGGAACCTCCCGATACTCCACAAATGTCAAATACATCCGACTCTCAGATTGTAGAAATTAAGTCTACGATTCCTCAGAATATAACGATGATACTAGGCCCCGTCAAGTTTGTTGTAGTGGCGGCTTCGTTTCCGAGTCAACTTTGATAGTATTATCAGATGATGCCAGTGATTTCTTTGGAATGTTTAGACCTTGGAAATGCTTCGGGAGTACGAACCTTGAGAAAGGTTACCTGCATACTTTTGGCTTAGCGCGCTCTTGGTCTTTGCCTATTTGGATTCCAACCGTTGAACATCGACGCGCGATCGACAACCATTGGCCACCCGTCTTATATTACAGTATCCGACCTGTGTCTACGACTCGTCGGACCACCTCTAGATCTTGTACGCCGCTCATATTTTCAAACCCCGGGGCCATAACGTTCACTTGTTACGTTCTCACTTTTTTCCTCGCAATATTATTCAGAACAGTGCACGTTCTATGGAGAAATACATTGTACTAACACAGGTGATATCGTTCATACTGATATTCTACAGAGGTTGTTCCAAATAAGTTCATGGAACAAAATCAACAAAATCGACGTATTTTTTCAGTTCATGAGTGAACTTTTCGTTATCGTAATTCCCCGCGTAATCTTCCAGTACGAGCCGCTGGAGAGGGAAACCAGCTTCTCTCCGACCATCGAAGCAAATTATCATCCGTTCCCAAACTTCCCTTTCCCCGCTCGGGTCAACGAGGTCCAGATTCCAGCAAACGAGTGTCAGAACTTCCAGAGATACAAAAAAGGCCGCTGCGTCAGGCTTGATAGCTGTTCCTTGTTCCAATATACCCATGAAGGCAAGTTCATGACACTGAACTCGAAGGCTCCTGAGATATGGAAGGGCACCGAAAAACGACCATTTGTCTGTCGCCAAACCAGCATCTTTAGAAATCTCCAGATATAGAAGTTTGTCGAGGCGAAGTGACTGCCAAAAGGCTTCTTTGAGTGCGGGAGGTAGATCATAACTACGTAAGCCATGAACATCGATGACGAGTGGCTGCTGAGAGCCATTTGACTTCCAGCATTGCATCTTTTGATCTACCTTGAGCTCGTAAATCGGGCCTTTGACACCAAAATCAAGTCTTCGAGCCAATATTTCAATAGAGAAGGCGGAATGGTTATTGAGGTAGACGTCGGACGAGCCAGGGAGACGGATAGTGATCGTGGTGGCTTGTGTTGAGAAAATGATGTGGTCAAAAAAGAATGCACAGTCGGAGAGGCTATACGAGATATCTATGTGCTTGAGATGTTCTGAATATATTGGCGCAATATCCTGCGGCGACGACGTGCTCTCAAGGACGTCCGGATCCACGATTATGAGTGATTCAAGAAGAGGGGTTCGAGTAAGTATGTCTAGAAGCTGGTTCACCGTCGGTTTCTTATCCGCTGATAAACGAGAGATGACGAGAGATTTCAGATTTTCGAAGTCCGGAAGTTTCCAGTCCAAATACCAGCCTTCCAACCTGAGGTGTTTGAGTTGCGACAATCCTACAATGAACCTGTTTGGAAGCTGTTTCGGGACTTCTGCTTCCACAAGATTAATTTCAAGGCACTCCAGCATGGGAGCAGGCTGGTCTAGCAACGGAAGGAGCTCTGAGAACATAGTGAGGCACCGTTTCTTCTCATCGTCGAGGACAAGCTCGTGCCTCTCAGATGATACCCATACCGGTACGAAGCCAAGTGTTAGACTCCTGATACGTGAGAGATCGGAACGTATGACCTCTTTCAGGGCCATATAAGAACCTAGGGGGTCCCGTAGTATTAAGGCTCCCCAGAGCGTAATCGTCAAAGGAGCTGTCTTTGAACGCCGAATCATCTCCGGCGTCCATGCAGTATTCATGAGTCGAATGTTAGACCAAAGGGTTGGGTTGGATAATGCCACAGCACGCCAATGGGAGCACACGTGGGAGACGCTCTTGATCCAGTCAAATTCCTGCCATTTCCTGTACTCTTCCCCCCATCTCCCATAGTTCTGCCACGCTTCGCGGATAGTGGCCACTTCTTCAAAAATTGTTCCAAGGATTTCCTGAGGAAGTCGACAAGTGAAGGTAAGTTCATTATGGCGTTTTTTGTAATAACGGATGATTGCTTCGTGATTGTTGATCTCCTTTTGAATGTATTCATCGACAGCAACCCTGCTGGCAACAGTGAGAAATGTGCCCTCAACCTTGGGATCTGTGAAGGAGTCTGCTTGCTGTAATCAGAATGTGCCAGTAACATTATACGCAGGTAAAATCGTGCTTACCCTGCATATTGTGTATGAGGAAGAATGTACGTCCGAGTCCCGATCGCAAAGTATTTGGACTGTAACGTCTGATGCTTATTTGATGACCCCCTGGATTCTCGCCATATCCCGGGTAGCTCGAAGTACCCTTGCAGTCGGAGTACCCTTGCAGTCGACTAAAAAGATGGCTTCTACTACAACGAGCTATGTTTAGCACCCCAAACTCGGTAGATAGGTGGATGTATGATATAGTTAGTACTCACCTTGTCTCCAACTAATTTTGGGCCGAGGGACAGTCTTGTCGTTAGTCCCTTGGCGGAGGTCCGCGGTATTGAGGAAGCGTGTATAATCAACGAAGTTCAACTTTTCTCGCAGTTGTCCGAGCGGAAGGGCTGTTCAGTGGGGCCGAACCAGTGACGTTGGACTCAAAGGGTACTCCGAGCTACTGGGGGGGTACACATAGTTACCTGGGATGCTATTGATCATCTCAAACGTGATCATCGGTTACGATGGTCGATACCTCTATGCTTGGATTGGCTTGAATAAGTACGCCAGCCGTTGCTTCGGTGCCCCAAGGTTTATCCAGGACCTTGAAGAATATTCTTGTACATACTGAGAGAAAGAGCGCACCATTCCGATTGTGGACGAAACGTTGACTGATAGAATTTGAAACGGCGATGATGATAACGATGCCATCAGTGATGCAGGTTTCTCCACATCCGAGCCTGAAGAACAGCAAAAAACAATCACCTACTCACATTTGGATTTAAGCTTCTCCCTTCTCTTCTACTTGGGCACCAGTTAGGGTTGTGACCCGGAAAAGAAAACCACTGAGCATGAATACCAGCTTGGATCCTCCAGAGTAGTAATTCTCGACGCCACTTTATCAACCTTCGACAGACAGACACGTCACATAGATAAATGATTACGGACGCGACTGCTAGACCTGCAGGGTGCGCCTCATTTACTACTTCCTAGATGTCAACACAACCGGCAACCTTCCCTTTGTCATCACATAATAATCACACATATCCTCCTCCCACCTATTAACATCATACCCCTGCTCAAACCTCATCTCATACTTCTGCATCAACAAACACACCAACATCCTCATCTCCATCCACGCCAAATTCTTACCTGCACAATTCGATGGGCCCACTGAAAAGGCTACGAACGCTGCTTCGTTTGTGACGGTTAACGAGGGGTCCTTGAAGATCCCTGGTTCGAGTTGTTGTTGTTGTTCGGCGGATAGCCAGCGTTCGGGGAGGAATGCGTTGGGAAAGGGAGAGAAGTAGCGGGGGTCGCGCTGTAGGCTGAAGGACGGGATGAAGACATTGGTTCCTTCGGGGATATAGCTGCGTTGTGGTAGTTAGCAGAGACCATGGCATAGAGGCAGAGAGACTTGCTGAGGTCCGATCTCTTTTCCGGTGTTGGCGTATCGCTGGCTTCCGCTTAGGACGGGTGGGTAAAGGCGGAGGCTCTCGTTCCTACCCAAAATGGATCAATGGATAGGATTTTCGATCTCGTAATAACGTACAGCGCGGCGTTGAGGTATGGAAGGTGCGCTTGCTTCGCATAGTCCATTACATTGTCTCCTAATGCGTCGATCTCAGCTTGCAGACGCTTATAGGCATTTGGGTTGGCGAGGAGGGAGTACACTAGGTTTGCGAGAACGCTCGAGGTCGTGTCTGATCCTGCGACGATTGCAAGGGCGGCTATGATCTCATCATTAGTTTGTTATTATAGCTTGGAATGGGCAAGATGGTACCGTACCATCGCTGACTAATTCAACCACTGTCCGAGGAGTCGATGGAGTTCCGTCTTCGTCCATCTAGGTATTTCAATGAAGATAACAGTTTCTAATGGCTTTAGAAAGATGCGTACAAGGTAGTGGAAAAGGTCCTTGTGTGGTGATCCATGCTTCTTGCGTGCGATTGCGCATTTTCTTGCGTGTTCTCTGAAAGCTTTGACGTCTTTCGCCAAGTTGGGGATTTGCATGAAGAGTGCTCCAAGCCATGGCACATGACTCAAGAGAATACCGTTCCTGCGTAGGAAAGGCATCAGTGGTTTTGATAATTTGATAACACCCATGTCTCTACTTTTGTCCAGCTTCCATGAGGTGCCAGAGTCCGTCAACATCTCCTTCGCGCATCATTTCTGTACCTCCGCTAAAACTAATGCGATAGTTCAACCTAGCGAGAATACGTCACACGTTAAAAACACTCACGCCAGGTCGTTCATGAAATCGTATCTGTAGCCATTTTCAGCGGTCGACAGAGCTTGGAAGCATAAAACGAAAACGTACGAGAAAAATGAGATCCATTGTGCCATATCAACGGCACCAGTCTGCTGACCTACAGCATCCACGAGCTGAACACAACGATTCGTGATAATCTCCTCATACCCCTTCAGAGCAGCTGTGCTGAGCGCGCGTGTCCATGGTCGTCTCCGCCTCGTATGCTCAGTCTTATCACGCAATGTAACCACTGCTCTCGTAGTCTCGGTCTTAGGGATACGACCATCCCAGACTGTGAATGGTTATTTTCGCGTGCAGTGGAGAGGACAGTAGTAACGCACATGGTCCTTTTGGTAGCCCCTGTGGTCCCATTATCGGTTCTACGGCAGCCACATCGCGAATCGACAATTCATTTGGACCTGTGAACGAACAGCATAAGTCAGGGCCGGGAGCAGGAGCGAGGTGACGAATTGAACGTGCGGTGGGGTGATAACGTTAACCTAGCTTACCGATGCGGACAATGTCTCCATACTGTTCGTGCAGCTGCAGGTAGTAGATGTGCTGCTTTCCACCAAGCGACAGGAGTCCCATATACAGTTTGGAAACACGACAGAGGAGCGGACCAGGGTATTTTGCGAGCGGATGGAAAGGAGACAGGCGATAAATCACGATCGAAGCGCTGAGTGTAGCC
The DNA here is from genome assembly GCA_017657315.1 of Termitomyces sp. K1Ag. Lineage (NCBI taxonomy): Eukaryota > Fungi > Basidiomycota > Agaricomycetes > Agaricales > Lyophyllaceae > Termitomyces > Termitomyces sp. K1Ag. The sequence continues at coordinate 44,008 of JAGGAR010008005.1, read as the reverse complement.
CAGAATGTGGAAAATGTGATGACTGTGGCGCTTAGCACTGAAGTAGAGTCGCGCGCAATGAGGGGTGTGAAAAGAGTTGGAGTGCCCAGGAGAAGGATGACGAGGTGGCTAGGTTCGTGAGTCTCTGTTCGCTTGAAGATAAGATGAGTGAGCTAAGGCGGAATGAAGTGGGTGTCAATGTTGAAGAGAGAATACATGTTCCTTACAAAGGAGGCTGCGACGATGGAGAACATCGCGTCCTGGTATGACAGAGATGCGAGGCGAATTGAGAGGTCCATTGGATCACGCAGAGAATCGGTCACTGCAGGGCCTTATAAGCGGCTAGAAGGAGTTACACTGAGGTCCATCGTACTAAGTACAGAGTTGGGCGCAGCATGCGGACGTATCACGCAGTTGATGGGGCTTATCTAAAGACTAATAAGCAGTCTGCCGTGTGACCAAAGCCTCTTGGACTGGTTCGGCCGCATGAGCTAAGTGCTGTAGCTAAAGAATAAAAGTTCATATCTACTGATCTCTGGCTGTAAGTAATCTATATTGGCCAGGGTCTCCGGGTGCTCTCAAGACGGTGTTCTTTGCAACGCCGAAAAGCCTCTCGGCCTCGGCGATATATGAAAACGTGACGTGACAGTTACATAACTGTGGCAACTCCAATCACGAACACTTTCAAGTTGGATGCCGGTAAATTTTCCACATACTGTACTTACCCCTTGTCGTAGAGAGCGCCTAATTCCTTTCTAATTTATCGAGCGAACTCGGACGTTCTCATTCATCATCTTAAGATGTCAATCGACACTCGGCAACAGGATCTATCATCATAGGACTCATCTTGAACCAGTACGTTCTAATTCAGTCCAGTCTCATGGATGCATGGATCCTCTGATAATCCGCCGAGATAGACATCAAGCTTCCTGGTCCAAATAATCCCCTGATCATGGAGCGACACTTATTAGTATTGAATACTGAACAGTCAGTCGATGACACAACCGCGGTGACAACGGATCTCAGAAGCAGCTGTTTGGAACCTTACTTATGGAGTCACCTCTTATACAAAGCCGCAGGCGCTTCAATACCGGGGATGAAGAAACCTGAGGAAGCTAATCACAATCATTTTGATCTAGCCTAAGTCCGGCTGTATGTGACTACATATTGTGATATCTACCTACAGTGAGTCTTAGCTATGGACTTATCGGTAAGGATACGCCGTCGTTGGCAGATATCAATATTTATTGAAATGCTATCGAGCGGGCTTATGTAAAGGGGGTCTTCGGCGTAACCATCACAAAGACCGAGTACTTACTATAACCGTGACTGATATATAGGCCTTCAGAGCCTTCACAATGGCAGCAGGTTCTCCATCGGTGTCTCTCCTCAAATACACCGAAGTGCCGTGACCAGACACCATGGCCTCTGAACCCATTGATTTGACTCCAACACTGGGCGCGTATGAGATCGGCGTTTTGATCTCGATCTTCCTCTTTGGACTTATGTCTGTTCAGACATTCACATACTACAAGTGAGTTCTCTATATGCACCTCTGTTTCAATGCTGAATGAGAATCTAGGAAGTTTCCCAATGACGCTTGGTATTTGAAACTTTATGTGAGTTTCCTTTTACTTTTCTATCCTGAATTTGAAACGATATTTCAAAGGTCGGTGCCTTGTGGTGAGTGGAACAGCAAGATGCTGACAACTACATGGGCAGTAATATCCGTCAATGTCAGGATTTTGGAGCTTGCGCATGCGATCCTGTCGGCACACTCCTTATACTACGCGAGTCTGATTGCTGTTTCCGACATTTTCATTTTCTGATTCCGTGCTCTCTAGAACTCAATTATACATTACGGACAACCAGAGTCTATCTTCGAGTTCCCTCCAACGCTTATTGCGGCCGTCGGCTTCTCAGGAATCATTGGGCCAATTGTTCAAGTATTTCTTAGATCTCTGTGAGCTACAGACTCTGGTGTACTTACGATAGACCTTCACAGGCTTTCTTTGCCAACCGTATTCGTATCTTGTCCTCTAAATGGCTTGTCCCATGCATCTGCTGGCTCTTGAGCTTCTTACGATTTCTTAGTGTCGTGGGCATAGTTATCGCAGCATGCAAAACGAATACAGTTGTACCCTTTAGAGAGAAGTGGTTGTGGCTTTGTGTTACATCACTCACAATCTCGGCAACGCTTGATATCTTAATCGCGGCTTCTATGTGTTATTACTTGTGGCGTCGACGCCAGGCTGTGATGAGGAGGTGTGTGATTCACCGGTCCGCCGCATCTTTCAATTGGGTTTACAATGTCTCACGTGTAGTACAAAACGGGTGGTTGATAAACTCATTGCGTGGACTATCCGTAAGTACCTCCTATCGTATAACCTACATACAAGCTTAATAAGTTCTGCGCCGATCTGGAGAAACGGGGCTGTTGACTGGGTATTTTCCCTCAGTTTCTCACTTCGTTGGTGTTCCTGAAGACTGTTTGCTAGTCTCGCAACGATAACCATGCTGATAGCTGTAAGTGGCTGCACTTTGATCCGTACCCTTCTCAGATAGTTTCCAGTTCGTTGCATTGAGTGATTTCACCTGGATAGCAATAATCTTTGTGGCGTGCCGGTGTACGTTTTGAATTTTACTGCACGCTTTGCTTCAGTCTAATAATCTGTTAATAACTTGTTAATAGTATTCTCCAATTCAGTGTTGGCCTCGTACATATCTCTCCCAGTTTGTGAATTACTACCATATCGCTAATGGCAATAACAGGCTCAACGCACGCACAACTCTCCGTAATCTCGAGAAAAAGGTTAAGCTGTTGTAATGGCACAAAGTGAATAGATCAACGCGGCCATTGCGAGTACAAAGAACACAAGTATGTTGAACCCGCCAACATTCGGAACGAACAACGTTGAAATTATCCTCCCCAAGATAGAAGCGGCGTTCAAAATGGATATCTGCAACATGATCATAACAAATGAATCGACCGGGTCAAGACACACAAACGTACATAGTAGAATGCACTGTTTTCGTCAACTCCACGAGTGATAGCATCTAATTGCAAGTAAAAGAAAGGGAAGACCAAGCCGCAGATGAACAGAGGAGAGCTGGAATGCATTTAGAGTGTGATCGTTACATGAAGGAGGAAATGGAAAGAAGGTACCCAATTATACACAATATATATGCCGGATCCCGTAGGAACTCCCGGACTGGTACCGCTGTTCCTCTCTTCTTGGGAGGCACCCGCGGCCTCATGATTATATTCGCGCATATCAAGAGAGCTGTGTTCATGGCAGCACTAACGCGCACTCCATTATGAAAGCCTATTGAGCCGGAGAAGAGGCGGTTAAGCATGATCGGGTGGACGATGGTTCCTACTCTGAAGTTATGAGAGGTTCTATGTAGTACAGCCTGCGCAAAAAAGTACCTAAAGCGGCACCGATCGATACAATGCCCATTGCCAGTGATCGATGGCGCAGGAAGTAGTGCGAGACGATACTCAGGCCTGTATCTCGATTAGTCTATGTCATTCAGAGCAAGAGAATATGCGGAGACTTGGTACGTAAACAATCCCTGTCGCCAGCCCACTACCTATACCTTGAGCGAGGAAGACCTAGGCAGACGATCAGGCGCTAGCACCAAAAACATTGGAGAAGGTACAATCACTTGATAAAACTGGTTCTCATGAGATAGCGATAACATGAATACTGTCGATCACGTTATTGTTGCTCGCTCGAGGATAATGGTTGTGATCCTCGTACATGAAAACGATTGAAGAAGGGACCCTGCAATCATCAAGTAATGGCTGGATATTTGTGAGAAATTAAACATAAACGCAACGGTTACTAACGTACAAGTAACCCAGGTCGAAAGCTTTCCCAGCCAGTGATCCGCATGCAAAGATCAAGAATAGTTGTATTCCTCCTATCCACCTTGAATGTCGTTAAGCAGTGCGGATATTGAAGAAGGTATCCTCCTTACCCAATAGCACTCGACGTGGAATTTGTCAAATATTCGCGAACATAAAAATCTAAAATCCTATATCGTGTCAGCGTAATTGCGAAGTAAAAATAGATAACTGGTATTTGATGCATGAGTCATGCGTAAAACGATGAGAAACAAAGACATACCCTTGGTATACGCCGAAGGCGTTTGTGTAGCTGGCAAAATAATGAAAACACGCGCCGAAACCATGGCATAAACACAACACACCCGAATGTAGTGAACTGAATCAACATTCTGATAAAACAGGTTGTTACGTCAAGTACTCAAATTTGAGCAATGAGGAGTCGAGGACATACGCGCCAAGTAACGTCAACCAGCCTCTTGTCCCGCCCTCTGGGTAGGTATCGTCAACGAGGACATTGACGGCAAGAGGTTTGATGACAGGTGAGTTTTTCTCAGCATGCTCTGCAGCCATGTCGTATTCAACGGGGAGAACTCTTGGCGACGTATATGGTGTGGAAACAAACAAGTTTTGATGAAACAAGCCAGGAAGAACAGTCCTTACATGTGCGGAAGACGTGCGTGATCAAGCTTGGATCAAGCTTTCGGACTCCGGTAATCTCTCTACCGATTAGACTTGAATCTTGCTGTTTAAAAGTAAGTACTTGACAGCCGTTTCAAAGTCGATGATCGGAAGTTTCGATAAGTGTTTGCCCCAACGTTGCCTTTGGGAAAGTCCGGCAACTTCGGCTGAAGCAGAATGGAAGCGGAGCTCTGTCATCGGTTCGGAATCGGCTGGAATTAGGTCACTCGGAGCAAGCAGCGTGCATGATGTGAGGTGGAGGAGGTTATCATAGCATTGTGTCACAGCCTGCTTTTAGGCTGGAATCGGGATCAATTTTAACGTACGAATAGTTCGGCGTCATACCTAATATTCGCCGAGGTGCTGATACCTAACTTGTTCGAAAGGCGTTTTTGGACCCAGGCGTTTTGTGCCCAATCATATGATGATGGTCTTATCTTGCTGTTCTTTTACGCGATTGCACAAGGAAACTTTGACACCTCTCATATCTGATCTGCTGACAGTGGCCTCTCCATTGCGAATCAGCGATTTCTGGGATCTTCCGGTGAGATCTCGCTCTGTGATCTCCAAAGTGCTATTGACGGATCTATCAGCCTGAGGATGAAAATGCAGCTCGAATCACAGTCGAAATGCTAGCTTGAACCGTCTAACGAGTATAGGGGAAAGTGTAGGACATGATCTCGACGTTTTCACCTTTGCTGAAGCTACTAGGTTTCAAGGGACGCCAATGGGCAGTGCACGAGCAGCTTACGCGCTTCTGACAACGCGTGATCATGGAATCGATTTCAAGCGCAAGCTGGAGGGTCAAGTGCATCGTAGGTTTAGTCTTTATCGGATACTATGTCTAACAACTCACCAGCAGCGCAAATGTTACACAAGGTGCATCCAGCTGACCTAGGTTGCTATGACGCTGCCTAAAAAAGAAAGGATCTCAAGCACTGATAATCGTCCGCATGTTTCCTTATTCAGCACCTAAACTAAATGAACACTGACACTGACACTGACACGCTCAAGTATGATAGTATATAAACTCGATTAGAAATTGAGACATACATGTGTGTTTGCAACAGACTCAAAACACTCGCGTAAACTTTCCATCGTTCCCAATCCCCAAGCCCCCAGAGCACCAGAAGGGACATGCAGGGACGCGGTGATGCAAAAATGCAGACAACACAACGAAATCGCTTCAGTAGGCAAATCGTTACCAGCGTAGATAAAATAGGGAATGTCGTTCGCATCCATGCTAGAGCAGTATAAAGAGAGGTCGATGTGGGTGGCTAGTGTACAATTGGAAGCAGGGGCCAAGTCCTGCACGTAGTAGCTCAAGACACCGGGCAAAATGAGGAGAGGAGGCAACGAAAGAGAGACGATGCTCCCTGCACAACCGTGCCTAAAATCCAATATAATCAAGACGTGGCAGCCAGGTGTGTGAAAAGAAAGGTCAGTCTGTGCACAGCCAAACGCCTTTGCACAGTCACTCAAGGTCGACAAGAAAGCGCCCGAGCTGAATGAGCGAGCATATTTAATTGCTGGAATGGGGAAGGGGGATAAAAATTGCAACGAGCGGACTTGCTCGGAGGACAGCGACGTGGTGTGACGTCAGCCGGTGAACGCCGGTGATCGATTGATCGGCCAAACAGTCACGACCTACTAAGAAACAACCAATTTCCACTTTACTAGTGCGGGCGAGCCGCCATTTGCAAAATTCCAAGCCGTGACTGAGGTGAGAATATACACAACAATGATACGCGGCCCATACAGTGGTCATGATGGAAGACAAGTGGAGAACAGCTCCGAGCAAAGTCCAACACATCAATATTTCAATCTTCTACCACGCGCTGCAGATGGATTGCTCAATTGCATCGCGAAGAACCCACTGAATAGGTAAGTGACAAGGTTTACGAGATTGAATGGAGTGACCTTTCTGATGATCACCTGGGCCCGCCCTTGTGGCAGATAGATTGAATCACCTCTGGCAGAGAAGCGAAGCTGAACCGAATGCTCAATGATGAGAAAATTAGAAATCTTCGGCCGTTTCAAAACCACTCGGCAACGCTCGACAATCAAGTACTACTTAATGGGGGCGCATAGGCAAGTCGGCGTTCGCCATGCAAGCCGAATCGAGAATGTAAGTTATCAGGATTCCGTGCGGCGTTCATGACCGCAGGAAAACGAAGAATGACGCCTTGCAATCAAAAATCCTTCTTTGCGTTTTAGCACTATCAAATCGGTAGGCAACTCGATGCATACTCTAGCGCTGATCGGCGCAATGTCCGAGGCTTTGTCAAGTTTCCGCTGGAGACGGAATGGAAGCAAAAGAGCTCTGGCCATACTGAAAATGCTCTCACGTATCAGCGGGGAAACAACGAGTTTTAAATGATTTTGCCATGCTGTAAAGCTCCAAGAAAAGTATGTGGACTTGCAACCTATCAGCATGTCAATCTTGTCGTGAGACTGATTGATTATTTTTGAATTTCGCGATATCAATCATCTCGAAGACTCAAGAGCACTCGAATACTAGGTAAGTACTACGCTACTCTGGAATGTCGAACTTGACGACGTCACGAAGACAGGACTGGCCCTTGTTGCCAGATAGATATTAATAGCTATTCTGATAGCTATCGGAATGAAACTATTGATAATTGATTGAAAAAATGATAAGTGGGGTCTCCAGCCCAACAGCCCCAAACTTGATGAGTGTGACTGATATATAGGTCTTGGCAGCAAGTCCTTCATCGGTGTCTTCTTAAATTTTCCCGACGTGCATGACCAGACACCATGGCCTCTGAACCCACTAATTTGACTCCAACGCTCGGCGCGTATGAGATCGGTGTTTTGATCTCAGTCTTCTTGTTTGGACTGGTGACCGTTCAGACATTCACATATTATAAGTGAGTCCTTGATATTATTTCGTACACTTACGATTCAACACTAAACGAGAATTCAGGAAGTTCCCCAAAGACCCTTGGTATTTGAGACTTTATGTGAGTTCTCCTTTACTTCTCTATACAGAATCTGAAGCGATAGTCCAAAGGTCGGCGCTTTATGGTGAGTAGAACAGCAAGATGCCGACATGTACATGGCTCCATTAATGTCAGGCTCACGGAGCTCGCTCATACGATGCTGTCGGCACATTCCTTATACTACGTGAGCCTGGTTACCACTCCCGACGTTTCCATTCTCTGATTCCACACGCCTCAGAACACAATTATCCATTACGGACAAGAAGAATCAATATTCGTATTCCCTCCAACGCTCATTGGTGCCGTTGGCTTGTCAGGAATTATTGGGCCAGCTGTTCAGGTATTATTTCCGTCTCAAAGCTACAGAGGCTCCGGGTAACTTACGGTCAACATTCACAGGCCTTCTTTGCGAACCGTATCCGCATTTTGTCCTCCAACTGGATCATCCCATGCATCTGTTGGATCTTGAGCTTCCTACGCTTTGTTAGCGTCCTAGCCGTGGTTGGAGCAGCGTCCAAAACAAATACGGTCATAGGTTTTCGAGGGAAGTGGCTGTGGCTTTTGGTGACATCACTCGCGATCTCTGCAGCAGTCGATGTGATAATCGCGGCTTCTCTGTGTTATTACTTGTGGCATCGACGTCAAGTTGCGCTCGGCAAGTGTGTACTTTATCATTTCCGCCCCCACATCCTTCAATTCCTGACGTCTCACGTATAGTACAAAGAGAATAGTTGATAAGCTCATTGTGTGGACTATCCGTAAGTCCCTCCTATCAGCTAATTCGAATACAAGCCTGACATCCTGGTCCCTGAAGAAACGGGACTGTTGACCAGGTATACGTCATCAGTTTTTCATTATGTTGGTCATTTCCTGAAGGCTTATCGTTAGTCTTGCAACGACAACTATGCTGATCACTGTAAGTGACTACAACTTGGCACTTAACACGCTCTTAATATGAGAACGCTTCCAGTTCATTGTGCTGGATGATTTCACTTGGATGGCAATTATCTTTGTGATATGCCGGTGTACGTCCTGCATTTTCCTTCCAGCTCTGGTTCAGTCCGACAATTTATTGAAATAGTATTCTCCAATTCATTAATGGCTTCGTACGTATCTCACAGTTTACAATTGATTCATATACTGATAATTATCTTGAATTAGGCTCAATGCACGCACAACGCTTCGAAATATCAATAACAAAGTTAACTTCGTTGGTGACTCCAACTTCCATCTGGAGTCAACGGTAAACTTGTGATTTCGCCGGTATGGTACCACTTGCTTATCCTTATGCATTTAGGCTCCAACAAATAGCGTCCATGTTGCCATGACAAATATAACAGAGAGATGGGGTTCAGACATGGAGACTGCGAAGTCAAGAGAAGTGAATTCAGACTCTTCAATTCAACCCTAGTCAAATGAAGCGGTAGATTGACTGACTATTTCTCGCTTGTAGTGATAGTATATTTTTGGCATGACCAATTAATTTACTGAACACTGTTTATGAGATTATACCCGAATCATACCTGATGTAAGCAGGCTGACAGGCTATGGTATAAATATACAATTATTGGTTCTCCAGAATGTAGGATCAAAATAACTGAGGGGGGTGGCAGGTAAGAAATAGGCACACGAGAGCTTACGAGCGGACTGGCTCAGTGGCTAGAGGGATCTTAGAATGAGTCAAAAGCAAGTAGTGCTATTTGCTGCATCTCGGATCATCAAATGAGTGCTAACACATATCAGTCAAAGCTCTCGCCGAATTTTCTACTTCCTAGGCGTTAACACAACCGGCAATCTCCCCTTGACCATAACAAAATAATCACACATATCCTGCTCCCACCTTTTGACATCATACCCCTCCTCAAACCTCATCTCAAACCTCTGCATCAACAAACATACCAACATCCTCATCTCCATCCATGCCAAATTCTTACCTATGCAATTTGCCGGGCCGACTGAAAAAGGTATGAAGGCTGCTTGGTTTGTGATTGTTAAGGAGGGATCTCTGAAGGTCTCTGGCTCGAGGAGGGATTGCTGTTCGGCAGATAACCAGCGTTCGGGGAGGAATGCATTGGGAAGGGGAGAAAAGTAGCGGGAGTCACGGTGTAGGGAGAAGAACGGGACGAAGGTGCTTGTGCCTTCGGCAACATAGCTGGATTGAGATGGTAAGGAGAGGCCAGGGCGTAGAGGCAGAGACTTACTGAGGTCCAATGGCTTTTCCGATGTTGGCATATCGCTGACTTCCGCTTAGAACGGGTGGGTAGAGGCGGAGACTCTCGTTCCTATCCAAAATGGATCAATCAATGAATAATCAAAAACTTGAATTTGTAATAACGTACAGCGCGGCGTTGAGGTATGGAAGGTGAGGTTGCTTCGCATAGTCCATTACATCATCTCCTAATGTGTCAATCTCAGCTTGCAGACGGTTATAAGCATTCGGGTTGGCCAGCAGGAAGTAGACGAGGTTTGCGATGGCACTCGAAGTCGTGTCTGATCCTGCAACGATTGCGAGGCCGCCTATGATGTCGTCGTCAGTTGTCTCTTATAATTTGAAACGATGGTACCATACCATCACTGACTGCTTCAGCCACCTTCGTAGGAGTCAACGAGATTCCGTCTTCTTCAATCTAGAGATTTTCAATTAAAATGACGGCCACTATGGGTGTGGAAAGACGCGTACGAGATAGTGGAAAAGGTCCTTGTGTGGTGATCCGCGCTTCTTGCGTGCGATGACGCACTTTCTCGCGTGGTCTCTGAAAGCTTTGAGGTCTTTCGCCATGTTGGGGAATCGCAGGAAGAGAGCTCCCAGCCATGGCACATGGCTCATAAGGATGGCGATCCTGCGTGGCAGACAAGGCATAAGGGATTTTGACATTTGGAGAAGTACCATACTTTTGTCCAGCTTCCAGGAGGTGCCAGAGTCCGTCGACATCTCCCTCACGCATCATTTCAGTACCTCCGCCGAAACTGACGCAATAATTCAGCTCAGCAAGAAAAATGCACGATAACTTACGCCAGATCATTCATGAGATCATATCTGTAGCCCTGCGATTTTAGTGGCAGACCCGGTTTAAACGCGTAGAACGAGGACGTACGTAAAAAACGAAATCCATTGTGCCATATCGACCACACCAGTCTGCCGACTCACAGCTTCTATAAGCTGGACACAACGATTCGTGATGATCTCCTCATAGCCCTTTAAAGCAGCTGCGCTCAACGCGCGCGTCCATGATCGTCTCCGCCTCGTATGCTCAGTCTTGTCACGCAATGCAATCATCGTTCTTGTTGTCGCGGTCTCAGACATGCGACCGTCCCAGACTGCAGGTGGTTATTAATTTCGCGTAGATTGCAAAGGAGAGAGAAGTAATGCACAAGGCCCTTTTGGTAGCCCCTGTGTTCCCATCATTGGTGCTACGGCAGCCACATCGCGGAACGACAATTCATTTGGACCTATAGAGCAGGGGCAGAATGGTCAAATGCCCACGCACGATACATGTGGGGTGAAAACACAACTGACCGACGCGGACAACATCTCCATACTGTTTGTGCAACTGCATGTAGTAGACATGCTGCTTTCCACTAAGCGACAGGAAGCCCATATACATTTTGGAGACACGACATAGGAGGGGACCAGGGTATTTCGCGAGCGGATGAAAAGGAGATAAGCGATAAACAACGATCGAGGTGCTGAGTGTGGCCCAGAATGTTGAGAATGTGGTGACTCCTGCGCTTAGAATCGAAGTAGAGTGGCGCGTGACAAGAAATGTGAAGAACGTGGGGACACCCAGGAGAAGGATAACGAGGTGTATGGGATTGTGAGTCTCGGTTCGCTTGAAGATAAGATGAGTGAGCTATCACAGAATGAAGTGGGTCAGCTGGCCGTTGAAGGGAGTACTATCAATTTCGAGCTGCGTACGAGCGAGGCTGCGATGACAGAGAGCATTGTGTCCCCGTAGGACAGAGATGCAAGCCGAATCGAGAAGTCCATTGGACACAAAGAGAGACTCAGTCAACAGGGCCTTATGATGGAGCACTGGAATGATAATGAAGTCTGGTGTTTACTACTGGACGGCCCGGGCATACTTGATCGTGATTCGACACGGGTATTTCCGAGCGTGACTGAGGTACTTCAGCCAATTGTAGGGATAAGCCTAAGGAGATAGCAGTATCAGTTGGGAAACCTTGGGAGAGTGCACAGCGCCCAGCGACGGTGACGTACCGAAGCGGTCCGAAGGGTACCTCAGATTTCTTCAACGGCACCTGGGTTCGTTCAAGTTACGCTCGATTCTCATGGCTGCCGCCAAGCATCTTGACATCCTTGTAATCAATCATCAAAATTTCCAATCTTGTGAGTGTATGAGTCTAGGTCGAACCAATCCTCGTGGCGCCGCGGGTGGCGAGCGGCGGTGTCATGTTCGAACTTCGAACTGTACGGTACAGGCAAAGATACAGGAAGAACACAGGGCTTGCTTATTGGTAACACTGTTGCTCACGGTACATAACAAAGCCTTTGCTGACCTCAAAACTGACTATCTGCTGTTTTGTTCCAGATTGCCAGTGAGCTGTAAACGTAGCAATACATGAGAGAAGAGCCTCGTACCGTTACAAAGCCTGAGAACTATCTCCATCTTAGGAAAATCGGCACAGCTGTAGCCCCAGTCAAAGTGATACCCAGTTGGAAGGTTAATTCCGAGTATCATCGGTTGGAGTCACTCCGGTCCTTACACTGGTCCTTCTGATATAGAGTGGCACTTAAGTATCTGAACTATCTGGGTAGGCTTCTTGACAGATATGTGATCTTGCAGGCATGGAGCGTGATTCCAAGACTGCGGTAAGAAAATGACTTAGGACCTATAATTGCCTCAACTGATGACTTACGAACTCTACCGTCTCACAATGTCTCTTTCTCCGCTCGTTGCGCTAGCAAATATCATCTCAAGCTCTGCCTCTAAGATTGATGAATACTGCATGAAAAATCATGTGCAAGTACCTAACCTGGGAGAGCCTTTCAATCCACAGGCTGAGTTCATCCTGTTACACCCCTTCATCTCCGAGCATGCCTCCTACATTGTCGCTGCAGCCGCACAAATATCTGTCCTTGTAACGCCAGCCGCATTATCAATTTTGACAACTGCAACTCAAGTTCAGTTGTACTAGCTCATGTTTCTTCTATCCAGAACTAATCCTTCTAGAATAGTTTCATGTTACGTCCGCATTAGGTGTGGCGGTTGAGACCCACACAGCAGAAATTTTGCGTGAGGCTGGCCCACAAGTATGTTGATAATTTTTTGTTCACGGGGTGCGGAAGACTTATATCATTAATAGGGACTGCATGTTAGGGAAATTGCATCAAAAAATAAATCAAACCCAGAAAAACTAGGTTAGTTGTTGATTACTCTGTAGGATGAACACCAAATCAAATCATCATGTAGCTCGTGTCCTGCGTCTCCTGGCCACTGAACATATTTTCAATGAGATCAGTCCAGATGTGTTTGCAAACAACCGTATCTCTTCTGTCTTGGACACTGGAAAGCCATTCAAAGAAATTGAAGACAGGTTAGTGACATTTTCAAGTTCTATTTATTCATGTTCTCAAAGTATCTATGCTATTGCAGGCCTTCTGAAAAACATGATGGGACTCCAGGCTTGGTGGCACTAGTGGGCAATCTGTATGTCAATTTATTCTATTTTATTCTATCCTGACTCCTGTACAGTTCCGATGAAATCTACAAGTCTTCCTCTTTTCTTGTGGATGCATTCACAGATCAAAGCTTTGGGAATTCAGATGACCCAGCCAAGACTGCTTTCAACCTTGCATTCCAGACAGATTTACCAGCTTTTTCCTTCTTTGCTTTGCCAGGAAATGAGAAGAGGCTCCATCGTTTTAACATTGGTATGAAAGGAGTTTCAAGCCTGCTTCAGCAAAAGGCTGTCATAGATGGTGTGTAAAAATTGTCTTTTGCACTCTACTTCCTTCATCACAGTTGGTAGGTTTTGATTGGAAAGCCATAAAGACTGGTGTTGTTGTTGATGTCGGTGGTGGGATTGGGTCCCAGTCAATGGTGATAGCAAAAGAATTTCCAAACCTCTCATTTGTTATACAAGATGTTGAAGCCATGATTAATGATGCCTCTGAAGTTGGTAGATCCTCCATGCCTGCAGCATGCCAAACTTACATCTTTCCTAGTTCTGGAATGCAGAGCTACCCCAGGCTCTTACCACTGGACGTGTCAGCCTTCAAGGTCAGTATTGCTATAGCAAACACAGCTGAACTCATGATCTGCATTTTCACAGTCCATGATTTCTTTCAGCCACAACCTGTCAAAGGTGCTGATGTATATTTCCTGCGATTGGTTCTGCATGATTGGGCCGACTCAAACTGTATCAAGATTCTTGAAAACCTTCGTGCAGCAGCTGTGCCTCACACCAAACTCTTCATTGTTGATTTTGTCTTACGCTATGCATCCAAAGAGTTAGATAACAGTGATCATAGACAGCCTGGGGCAGCTCCACCTGCACCACTTCTGCCTAACTATGGGCATGCAAATGCCTTGGCATATATGACAGACATTGAGGTGAGTGTAATTATGACATGACTGTTAGTTATGTGTGCCTGAGGAAAGCATAAAGGTGATGGTCATGTTGAATGGCAAGGAACGCACTTTCCAGCAGTTTCATAGTCTGTTGGCCTCTGCTGGCTGGCAGCTTCAGGCTGCCATGCTGAAACCTCCTTTTGTATCTCTACAGCAGTATTTGGTAGCAATTCCTGCATAGTTTGTCACATTGAATTATGGTTTTTGCTGTTCAATACAGCTTTAACATGAAAATGTAACATGTAGAGACTATGAAATGCAGCAGACCTCTGGTCCATACCACTCTTTGGTCACTTTTCCCTTGGAACTAGGTCATATGCACTTGGAATACTAAGGAACTGAACTCAACCCATAAACACTATTATACTAAGTATCAGAGGATGACCAAAATGTTCACAATTACCAGCTGACAAAGTTCTTGTGAAATCACTAAGTCCATCTAACCACCTTTATCAAGGAAGCCATCAAAATGATTGACTTGGTATGCCCAGATCCATCTTTGTCTGACTTGAACAAATTTTGACTGGACTCCGGTAAGTATCATCATGGAGATTGCGGAGCTTTGCTGATTGCGAACCAGCCTGAACCTAGCCTGAACCAGCTTCCAAATCGTAATCCTATCAAGCCAGCCGATCCCTGCCGATCTAATTACATCCATTTTTTACCCCCCCCTCGGAAAGTCAGGTTGCAGAGTGTGATAAAAAGCACACACTTATCGCGTGATAGTGTCGTTCACCGACCTCGGAGCTTTACATCATGATCATGGTTGTCAGAAGTTTCAGACTTCGGATCCTTGACTGATCCTAGGCTGTTCTCTTCCGTCATAAGCAATCACTGGATGGCGCCGCATGTCATTGTTAAATACATTCACATCAGCTTGCGAATCCTGACTTGCCCATGATGCATCCCCAGTACTTGATCATCGAGCCTGCTTTCGATTGTCCGTTTCGAATCGAAGTTTTACGAATCGTTCCACTACAATCCTACGACGATGGCTTGACACTGTTCTTCTTACATGCGACCAACTTGCACAAAGAGTCCTTGATACCTCTTATTAAGGAGCTTCTGGCCACAATTTCTCCAGTAAAAATCAAAGATGTCTGGGTTATGGGTAAGATTTTACCTCTTAGTACTCGTATGTGTCGACTGAGTCATCCCTAGATAACCCAAATCATGGTCGAAGTGCTTCTTTGAATCGTGCGCTGCTGGAAACCGATGAGTACCGTGAAAGGTGTAAGCCCCCTTGAATATCATTACAATGCATCTGACTGTTGTAGGGTCCGTAATGGATAATATGAGGGCATTACATGCAGTTTTATCTACGACGACTCATAGAGTCGACTTTAGTCGACGAAAACTTGTTGTCATATCCCAATCCGGAGCGTCAAGTACCGTGTAAGTCTCGAGATTACCATAGAATGACGAAGTTATTGACTCAAAGATAGGGTTATGCTGCAGAAGAAGCACCCAGAGATCATTCTTCGCGGCCAACTCTTGCTCGATCCTGCGATAGCACCTCCTAATGGACCATCGGCTGACAGACTTACCGCCCATTATACAAAAATGGCGAAGCTCAGAGGCGATAGGTGGGCCAATATCGACGAAGCCCGCCAGGAGCTTCTGACAAAAGGAGG